>JALPQI010005737.1:0-70998 GCA_025490895.1 Thaumatotibia leucotreta | reverse complement strand
TGTTGAACATACAAGAATCGAACAGCTACTCAGATACAGTTGTGACAAAGAAAATCGTAAGCATGTACTTAAAGTAACTTCAATAGGTAATGTTATTATAATCTAGATCTACATCATTTGTAACATACAGTTAACCCCATTATTGAAATACGGAAAGTCAAATGTCGTACACAACCGCATTTTTAATATTATACCAGCACCTGGCCTTTTAGTGTTATTCACCTACCTGTAGGTTGATAATGTTGATATCAAAATTCGGGACGATTGGAACTTCTAAAATAGCAGAGGTAAATAATTATATGACGGTACGTAAGTGGATATTAGATTGAGGGTTGTATGAATATGTTTTAAGTCTGTTCTGAAATGTATTACCTATGTCTAATGTAGACATTAGTTAATATATCTACTGTTTAAATTCGTATAAAGTTACCATACACAAGGGTTATAAAATATTCCTTAATAGTTAGCTGGGCTGGGTACACAGCCGACTCTTAGAATAAATTAAATTATTTCTAGTTTGTACTCGTGGCCAAATTATCGGCTGTGACGATTACGGCGTGGGTTACACCTGCGCCTTCCTCACATTTACATAAAACGAAATCGCCCCGTGGACGATACGCCACGGAATTCCGAATATCCATAAACGTAGCTGCCAGCACACTGAGGCCCATACTTAAAAACAAAATTAAAGGGGATAGCCGTACGATAATATGAATTAAAAATAATAAAACAAAAAAAGAGTCACGGATCGCCTCGAGTGAGTTTTTTTTAAGTTTTTTCAAGCGAAGCCTGCGAACAGAGTACGGCCGATATCTCCTGACAATATCTTTGACGAGTTTTTTATGCTGCATTATTTTTAAATGAACTGATTATAAATGGATGTTGGGCGATTTAACGCCCAATCTAATTAGGTAAATGATATGTGTTTTCGAGAGGAGATGATGGAGATAGCAAGTTTGCTATTTATTGATTGATTTTTAATTGAGTGTTGTGATTGGAGGCGGTTAATCGATTTTCGAGGCGACTTTTCGTCGGGTTTAGGTCTGTGGGTACTTGTACTTTGGCATGTTTCTATTTCATTACTGCCATGATTTAGTAGCTTATAACTTTTATGGCATAGCGTGGCAATAATTTTTAAAATAGGTACAATAGTTCTCGACGGACTAATAAGAACACCTATGCAGGTTACTTGAAATAATAATCATGGCTTAATATTCTTTTTGTGCAAGGTTCTAATATTGAAATAATTTAGAATTTTATGACTGAGCTAGCATTGGACTAAAGACCGCATAATAATGTCAACGAACTGAATATTTTTTGTAATAATTTACGAAAATGTTAGTTGACATGCATAGCCTATTATTCTTGATTGGAGGTACTAGGTATAGCTAATTTTACGCAAGGAAATCTTACAGAGATTTTGGATCCTAGGCATGTAAATCGTTGTATATTATAAGTACAATAAAATGGAAAGGTTACAAACCAAAGAAAGGCATGGACCATACTTATTACTCTTATTAGGTCTTATCGCTAAGAAGCTGTCTCTTTTGGACAACCGTGAAGTATTTTGAAAAAGGCAATGTAAGTAGTTACGTAGCTAGGGTATTACGTTTAGTTTCTCTATTAAGTATATTTGTCTATGCACATAAAAAGGTAAATTTTAATTGTTAATAGTGCAATGAAATACGTTTTAGGTATTTAAAAACTAAAATTGTACTTGTTACCTGGAGTAGGTATCTAACGTCTAGTAAGTCGGATATCTATCTAGAAATTTCAGTCAAGACGAACAACAACTATCCAGATAGACACAGTCCTTTAAACTTGCGAAACGCCTACTACTAAAGAACCTAAAATAAAGGACCCCGCAGCAAACATAGAGAAAAAGTATAAATCTAAGAGAGTTGTGCCCTAAAAGACTTGTATCGACATCAAATCAAAACTTCATGCGATTTGAATGAAACCACTTTTTCACTATGTTTGCTGCGGGGTCCTTTTGCTAGTCCTAGCCTTTTAAATGCAGAATATCGTTTGTACATTAAGTACCATAATGTAGCCAACCAGGGAAAGAGTATCTACTCGGTCTACTAAATTCGAGCAAAACCCGACAGGGGTAGTACACTCGATATCAGATACATCAGTACAGCTACGGTTCCCAAAAATATTTGAGTATACACTCTAACACCATGACAATAGAAGCCAGTTTAGGTCGAGGGCAAGGGACAGAGATATACGACTCGTAAAGTCTTGTCCCTTTCTCTCGACCTAAACTGAATCGCATTAGTACGTCACGGTAACCTTCCTGCTAGGATATTTGCGAGCACCCTAAGCCGCTCCGAAATTATCTGACCTTCACCTTACTGAAAACCACAGACAAATATCACTAAACTATAAAATAATGTGTTCCTGGCGGTGAATAAGCTAGCCAATCAGAATAGAATACGCTGTGTTGACGGAGGACATCTGCGGCGTTAAAGTCCATTTCAAATACGAAGGCCCGATTCCACTTGACAAAGTCATTAGGCGTCAAAAATAGGATCAGTGATAACAAAAGATACCGGGCCAGACCCTTTTGTGGCGTGATATTTTATGCATACATCGGTGTACGACACGTGCCAATTTGTAGTGGACCAATTAAATGACTAACGATTCGAGTGACATCCGGCCTTCGCATTTGATTTCAAATGCGAAGGCCGGATGTCACTCGTGGCACTCGCAGGCAACTTTTTACAGGAGTCACTGAAATTTGAAGTTCCGGGCCAGCCTGAAGTCGTCTAGAAGCTCCAGATCTTAAAGTTATTTTTTTCTCGTTTTTTTTTGCAACTAATCCGAAGTACCCAAAAACAATGTTTGTATGCTCATCTAAAACACGAGTATTTATTTATTAAAAATCCACGACAACAGGTTTTATTGTAAATCTCCGAAAGATGGGAACTTACCCAAGCTGTACTTTTTTTTATAGAAAAATGATATGATTCTATAAGCCCATTATTCAATCATCAAAAGTTACTTCTTTTTATTCTGGAGCGGTTATCTCCGAAAATATTGACTTTAGAAAAAAAAAATTCTTTTGGGACCCTTATTTTTTTCAAAGACCTATACACGGTAACCCACACTGTAGGATTATAGCAAAATCAAAAAAGCATCCCCACTTTACTACTAGCTAAACTTACTACCAATCAATTTACTGCGGACAGACAGACGGACGTTCCTAGTTTAGGTACTACGGAACCCTAAAAACAAATAGCTAATATAGGCCTGTTACCCGTAAGTTGTCGTTTTGGTGAAAATTCCTATCATCTAATACTTGTCCTATGCAGAATGGTTGTCGACGACTGCTAACGATCAAATTTCTCATCCTAAAATAAACGAACTAATAGGTAAGCAACAAATTTTCTATTAATGGAACCATGAAAAAAATAAACGTGCCAAAGAAAAGTTCACATAGAAAATCCAAGATAATTGCAATAATTTATATTAGAAATTTAATTATTATTTTTTTAGTGTGGTGCATATCTACACACCTAAATGACGCACACAACTTTCAGTAGATAATATTAAGTTTTAGGTAAAAACAAGAGTAAGTTAAGAAAATTTGATCCAAATGAGGCGTTTTGCGGAATTCTAACAAACTGGAAATCATTTTTATATCTTTAATTAAACCCCCAATTTACTTGTACGGGAGGTACTCTGAAAAATTATATTTTTCTTCTTTATATTTCAGTTCTTCGTAATTGATATGTAGAGTAGGAAGGGGCTAGTTGAGCACATTAGAGTTTATCGCTCTGTAATTCCTAAGCGCAAGCAATGGCGCGCTTAGACAGCAAGTGTGATGAAAATCTAATTATCATGTCCTAGACATGAACCGATACCGAATAAATAGAAGTCACACACCGAAAACATATTATAATTCACATATAATTTGTTTGTTTTCAATGGTTCCGATATCTACTAGAAATTGACTGTAATTTTACCTACTTTGCTAAGTGTAAATTTCATTCCAGTTTCCGCGACGAATTTAGATCGCATAAATAAACCTTTATCAGCCTCCGTAGCCTAGTTGGTAGTGACCCTGCCTACGAAGCTGGAGGTTCCGGGTTCGAATCCTGGCGAGGGCATTATTTGTGTATTTATTTATCACAAATATTTATTCCTTGGTCATGGCTGTCTATGTATTTAAGTATCTATATGTATCTATCTATTATACACGGTGCCTCGCGAGGAACCCACATAATTTTAATGCTGAATTCCTGAGCATATTTAGAGTATTTAATGTTATATAAAATTTCCTGGATTCGGCTTGGTTCCAAAGATAATTAACCTTTTTTAGGAAAAAGTTTTTCGACGTAACTCGTCATAAAACTTCTTTTTGATTACAATGCTGCCACAATGTGTTCTAATATTACCACACCTTTTGCCTGACAATCAAAAAATAAGAATAGACTTGACGAAAAAACCTGTCCCTAAAAAAAAACATTTAAAAAATTAGTTTTAACAAATTGTTGATATGATAAAAAGTATTGGAAATGTTAAAAAGTATTCAAAAAGTCTAAAAAAATCGAAAAAAAAAATTTTTTTTTTGTGGAATTTGACATTTGGTCTCATAATATTTTTTGTTTATTTTGATGTCTAGAATTCATAGTTAAAATTATGTGGTTTCCTCGCGAGGCACCATGTATATATCGTCGCCAGGTACCCACATCACAAGCCTTAATAATTGAGCTTACCGTGGGACTAGGTCGATTTGTGTAAAGATGTCCAAAAACATTTATTTATTTTATCTACTCCTCAAAACTAAACAAAGAATTAAATATATGTGCGGTTTAAATAAAAAACTTTTTTATACGTTTTTATTAATAATTGTACGTATTGCTATTGTTATTTAATTAAAGCTAATTAGAAGAAAAAGAGACAAACAATAGGACATTCCGGGATTAAATTATTGGATGCAATGGTAATACGCACAAGTCCGCGTTGAAAAACTTAACATTATAATTTATAATGGTTTTCTCGCGATTTCTGCATTTCATAGGTATTATAGGTACTTCCGCTTTATGTTCCTTCGTGTCATACTTCCAGTTATAAGATTTCCCATTTTTTACTTTGAAATCCATTTTCACGTAAATGAACCGAATGAATTTTATTCAAATTGTAGATCGAGATGGCCACATTGGTTGAAATGATGTAGACATAATATTGCATTGGGATTTGATTACAATGAAGGACGTTCTAGCTTTTATAAGAAACACAGTTTTTAAGCCTTCTCTCCATTGCAGAATCGTAAATTACCTTATGCTTAATTGAACATTAAATATGAAGATGAACTGGCAAATACATAGGTAATACAATCTTTTTTTGGATTGCTAAGTATATTCAAAACTCAAGATATTGGCGTTCAATGAAAAGGAATGTTTCAATAAATTAGTTTCTTGTAGGCACGATTATTAATGGATGCCAGTATGGAGTACCAAATAAATATATTCGCTGATGTTGATGATTTCACCCGGCTCCTGGACGAAAACTTGTCAAATTGTGTAATTTACCGGTTCATTCATTTACGTAGGGATTTTATGACCAATACTTTTTTCTGTAATTATTCATAGGTACGCGATTTCCTGTTCGCAATAGGTACCTATTTTGTTTTAGTTAAATACCTACAGTTTTCATCCGTCGACTTCTCATAACATAAAAAGTACTTAGTAGCGAATCTTACCAGTCTACGTACTACGTAGGTACTATGTACCTAATGGAAAACTGACTGTCGTAGGACGTGTAAAGCGTTAGTAGCGAGGTTGGAAGCAGCCACGAATGCGCGTGAGCATCGAAGATGTGCTCCGAATGTTGATCAGCCAGCTAACGTGGGAACTGGCTTAAGAAAGTCGCAAATCACAGATTCATCTTGCTTTATTACTCATTTTTCAGAGGCATGCTCCAATAAAACTCCAATGAAATTAAAATATAGCGGCCACTCAGTCTTGCCATTTGTGAAACCGTAAAAACTTTGAAGAGCTCACCGAGAGAGAACGTCTTCAGGCGAGGCAACATCATAATTTAACGTGGCAAAAAGTTGTGTCTTAATAAATAAATCAACGGATTTTTTCACTGTCCATAACTTAAAGAAGTCGAGGCGGGAAATCCGATGGAAGTCGAAGACGAAGTTTTAAAAAAGGAAACTGCTCTTGCGGCGGTGGGCCGCGCCGCCATTGGCCGAGCGCGCGGGGGCGGCGCGCCGCGCGGCGATTGGCTCACCTCCATAGCACCGTAGGCGCGTTCATCTCGAAACGCGAACAAATAGATTTTTTTAAACAAAAGCAATTTTCCTATTCTTCTTGTTGGCTTTTGTATAGTTTGTTTTTGCCGTTCGTTTTGTATTGTTTATTGTAGACGAGTGCGACAATCCACTCCCGGGTAATTCTCAGTGGTATTAACACGACTCCTCCGTTTGTATTGTGGAGTCGCGCCGGGCCGCATGTAAATTTGTAAAAACAACAATTGTTATGAAAACAAACGCAACAAGTTGCAACAGGCTATTGTGGGAGGCTGCGTCGATGATAGCTACTTAATTAACTTTTGTATCAATAGGCTTGCCTGACAATAGGCAGTAAGACTCAGACAATAGTTAGTCATTATATTTTTTTATTTAATTTTGTTCCGACAAGTTCTGATTTCAGGGTCGATAAAGAATTAAATGATCCTGTGTACAAACCAATCACACAATGACTGGGTATTTTTCTAGCCTGACGCTCATGCATCAATCATGAGAAAATCACCAACTTTCATAATTGTTTATTAAGTTACAGTATATACTCAAGTCAGTAGCTTATCATTTCTGAGATTTTGTTAAGTGTGTCTGACAATAACATTATATATACGTGTAAGTACCGTGGTTTGTCAGATTTGTGACTTTGATTGCTTGATAATGTTATACATCACAACGTTATTTTTACCTTTATATAGCCACCAAAAAAAAATCTAAGTACCTATTGTTACAACTGAAGAAGAGCAAGTTGCAGAAAGTTAAAAAAATGCTCAGTGCTATAGGCGTATACACCATGCAGTTTCCTTTCCAGATAGGTATGTACCTAACGAGTTCAGAGTCAAGCCACACTCGTACATTTTTGTTTGATTTGCAAATTGTATCGCTATTCTGTGTAGCAAAATTCTGAATGACGCTATCAAAACCTGAAGAGTATGTACTTGTATATATAGATATATACGTAGGATGGAAAATTTTGAGTTTTCACGCTTGAAAGCTGCTAATCGTATCACTCTTATTCTCATACTCTTTGAAGAAACTGTAGTCATGTAGGCACTATTGGCTCGAGAATTCATGAGTGAATTCAGTCGTAAAGTGGGTACGAATTTTTAACTTAACAGTCCCTACATATTTACAGTTTTTTCGGCTAATACTCGTATATTTCAGAAAACATCAACTTGAGACATACGTACAAATCCTACAATCAATGTTAAGAAACGTAAAAATGGAAAATGAAACTTTTACAATATATTGATAACAATATTGGTAAGGATGCCCTGGCTCTCAAACTGATCTTACAAATACATTGAATGGGAAACTAAAATAAAAATCAAAGGTATTTCAGAAAAGCTGCAATTGCCCACGAAATAGCCATAACTTTCCATTGTTTAAGTACTTACCTACCAAAAATATGAAAAAAAAATATGTAAAAAAGCAGTTATTATCGAGATTTCCTGACAGAGGCACCAGGGTGGTATAATGTCGTGTACCGGCGGCGTGGAATATAAAATGGACTATTAAACAAGCAGACTTTAATCTGTATTAGTGCAGACGTGTTACGAATGTAATGAATCTACTACTTTATACGTAAAGGCGAAGTTTAAGCGGTGGAATACTTTTGTGTTTAAATTGTCCAAGGAGAATTCAACATTTTTATGTAATTTTGATAGTTTCCAATTATTTAATATGTAATCTTTCCTAGAACTCTTTATTGGCCCCTAGAAGCACTTTCAAATCTATCTTCTGTTATGATTATCTTTTCAAGAACAGTCAACAGTAGTTATTAAATCCATATTCAAATGGGATAACATGTTACTTCTCAATTGTGGGAGAATATCCAAACTAAGACACGCGATCAGATACCTATTACTGATCAGATGTATTTTTTTGTAGAACTAGCAGTCGTTCAGTATGCTTGCAGAAACATGCTTTTTTCAGAGAGATTTCTAAAATGTTTACAGAATAAACTGAGCCTTTTAATACCAAATTATATCGACATTGATTTTTCAGGCAATTCAACAAATTTAGGTACCCACAGGTAAGATCGCCAGATAAAATATCAATAAATATAAAAAGCATGACAAAAAAGTCCCTTTTACTTTATATTTATGGTGATTTAACGTAACGTTAAACGCTCTTACTTTTGTCTCCAGAAACCGATCCAAGGACAGTTTTGTTTCGATTGGATGATAAACTCAGGAAAATTTTTTGACTGTGAAAAGGATTCCACTTCACTTGTACAAATTTAAAAAATCTGGATAAAATTAGCATTTTCAGCGAAACTGGTTGGAATCAGCAAGTGTATTAAATGTCAACACAATAATAAAACAAAGAGTGGTACGGGGCTTAGCGTTTATCGTATTAAATCTTACCCCACATCCATTTAGGTAATTTCGTTCCTCTTGTTCCTTTTCTCCCGGATCACCTGTAGTGAATCCTCCTGTATCAAAGATTGTGTAACATCTCTGTAAAAGTATTCGCTTTCTTACGCCCCTGAAAGGGACGCGAAAGGGGTAATTTTCTCAGGGCGTTGCCCTTTTAGATTGGCTCTGCCGCGGGCCGTAAGGACACACAACACCTCTGGTCCAGAGGCTCTGGAGATGCAGAAGTCCACTAACCCGGTAGTTGCTTACCATGAAGAGGCCCACCTGCATGTCATAAAAAGACTGTGCCAATTATTGCGTGCTATAGCGAACACAACTAGGTAGTACTTAAACTAATAGACATTTATTTTTACTAAGTACGAAACATTCCTTTACCATCAATCAGTGTGCACAAACGCGCGTCAGCCGTCACGACAAATCCACATTAGTAGGCGCGAGCGCAAGCGGGGTATCGCCCGAGAGCGCCCGAGAACGCCCGAGATGTTACGAGATTGCGCCCATTTTTCCTCCAAATTGCGCCCTTTGTTATGCAAAGCGCGCGGGCGCCGTGTGCGGGCGCAGCGCCGGGTTCCGAGTCGTCTGTGGACGTGTGACGCGCCTTTATCGCATATCGCGCGTACAATGCGCTATATGACTGATTAGAATTTTTCATTAGCTCGCGGACTAACTAGCTGGTGACTAGCTAGTGATTTGCTTTTTAATTATGTTTATTCAGTTTAAACACGATGGGAGGTCGGAAGACTTAAATCTGTTTGGAAATCCTCCTGGGAATATGGCAGCTGCTTACGTCAAAAGCGAAGCTTACCTTTCCTGTACATTTTAAAGTTAGCTAAAACCACAAAACAACAATGTTTAGAAAAAACATTTTTTATGTTAACTACCACTACCGCTACCGGTAAAACCATTAAAACAATAAATTCACTATAAGTCGTGGTTTCGTTTTGAAATTGATTATAGTAAGTTAGGTATGCTATCGTTTTATAATTGGTATTAACTTAATTAGCGTGTAAATATATACATGTTTTACCATTGAGACCAATTAATTAACTACTAACGCGGTATAAAGAAATTTCTGCACATGCATTGATAGATAACAATCGGCTCGAACACGCCGATCATCCATTTTATTATGAGTAGGGACTATACAAAATGAGCTCCCATTGATTTTCCTACATTAATTGCGAGAATTGAACAACAAATACTGGAATTTGCCTTGATAAATTGTAAACAGCACTCCTATGTCAGAGCCTGAAAGCGTACAATCGTCTGATACTTAGTTTAACGATGGTATTGGTTTTCATTTTAAAACGTTGAGCTGGGTTTATCATCGATCGTGCCAATGCATCATATTTGTCGAGCGTTTCGTCATAGGACAGGGACGGATCGCAGATCGGAATCACATCGATAATGAAGCGAATGCATTAAAAATATCAGTTGCACTCACCTGTCCCTATGCATTGATGGATAATAGAACGTGCACTACATATCCACCTACTTATTACTCATGCTGCAAAATAGAAAACAGTAGACCGCAGTAAGTAAAATCGTGTTCTGCAGACTTGCTGTGATGTTGATAAGTTTATTTACCTAGTACTCAGTGTCTTACTGCAGCCGATTTGTTCTTAAACGAGCTTGTAAGTCCACGAAACAGTTTTATCGAGGTGCATGGCTAATTTACTTTGGACTAGGAAACGTAGTTTAGAAGGAAGCATGCCAGCCCTGGTCGACATCAGATGCTTCAGGGACCGAGATCACGTGAGATTAGCGTCCATGTTTTTTGCTCCAAGCTTACCTTTACACGGTTAAAATGCATTCCATGAGCATAAATTTAAATTTCTGTTATCGAAATAGTTGCAGAATTTACGGGCAGCTAGGAAATGTAGCCGAATGAGTTATGTGACGTGGGAAATGTTTAAGGGAATGTACGCGTGTTTTACATGTCTAATTGCGTTAGAGTGGAGAAATGGGAGGTTTCCGCGAAGAACTATGATCGTAAGGAATTTATGGGGGTGCGGTGTCAAAATATATCATGAATAAGTATTACAAGTTTTCACAATGCGAATGCCTTAGGTATATGATAAGTACTTTCAAAGGATGCAGTATTAGTAGTGAAATGTAATATGTTTAACTAACTCTACAAGTTTTTTTTATTATCCAAGTGACAACGCAATTGTCAAAATAACAGCTGTTTATTTTTATTAAGCGGTTTTACTTAGTATTTAACTTCGCCGCATATCAACTGTCTGTCACAGTCTGTCTTTGATTCAAATTTTGTGACCGATTTTATGACCACTTTTACTGAGCCGATTTTGCTGATATTTAGCATGCGTGACAAGTCTCTTTGACAATGGCATATTATGTTATTTTTATCCTTCTATCCTCAAACCATCTGATTCTGCAGAAGTACTGCTTACCTTAACTAAGAGCTTTAGACACTTGCAAATGAAATTATAGTGTGTAGATAAAAATTAATTTTGATCTCCAACTCCTCAGTCCTGATAATGGAGAGTAACCTCCTGTCTGGTCAGATTATTCAATTGGGATGATAAATGCCTTACCTAAAGTTAAGAAATTCCTGGACTAATTTTGAGATAAAACAATTGACGGTACAACTAGGTTCCTCAGTCTATGCAATTAAATCGTAACATAAATTTATAAAAGCTATTAGCTTTTGACCACCGAGTGGACAACTTTTGTTTTTCCGACTGACAATAACCCAGGTATCAGTAAGAGGCATCCGGATGCGATGCTGATCTGCAGGCTCCTCAAACTTTATACTGCAGGGTTACAGTCCGCTATAACAGCAACGTTGCAAATGTTTTGATTTTAAACTAGTGTTGTAGGTATCCAAACTCGCCAAAATATGATCACATGATTTTTTTATGAGCTCTTTTTGACTAGCAATAATAGGTAGCAAATCATTTTAATGTGAACATTTTAAAATATTGTCCCACAATAATTGCAAGTGATAAGGTAACTTTTTATTGGTAACTGGTAAGTTAATCCGCTTCACATAATCTTTTCAATTATCTATTGTCTTGTGCTGATGCCGTGTGGTTACGGCAGTAAGAATACATTTGTCACCACCCCAATTCTGTCCTACGGTGTCGTAAGTGTCGACTAAGGGATTGAATGTCACTGACCGTTCTTTAATAGAGATTGATGATGGGCAGCATCGTCATCAAAGTGGATATACTACTGAGATCGCCAACTAGCTTGCCCAGCATGGCGATTATGGGCAGTTACCTCCTAATGATTAAAGTGGCAGTAGAGTTTAACGGCCTCTTGCCACAGCTTTACAATGTTGACACCGAGCATTTCTCCCATGCTACCCTCTCCTATTTAGATTTAAGAAAATTATTGTTTTCTCAGTAACTGATTTATGTAAATCTTCTGAGAAATAAATGTCTTAAACCATAATGCGTCCAATTGTCCATACGCGTAGTAAATAGGAGAGGTTTTTTGTAATATTTATGGCCTGGATACTAGTCCTTTAAGCCAAGTCTTTGTTTGATTATTAACATTTCATTTAAAGAGTTATACTTATATATACTTATTTTATTTACACTTCACTTTAGTATTATCTTCAAAAGCGTATTTTTAAATGTCGGTTAGGCGGCGGGGGACATAATTTTTAAACACATCACTTAATTCACTAAGATCAGTATATGAAATACAAAAGCTTGACATTGAAATGCAAGGTGATCTATATCTCCAACACTGATATCCTGGCAGTGAGCTGAGGACTAAGGGATTGAAGTGTCACTGACCACTATTTGATAAAAAAAATGATGATGGGCAGCAGCGTCAGCATACTGGACACATTACTGCGATCGCCAACCCGCTCGCCCAGCGTGGCGATTATGGGCATTTAC
Organism: Thaumatotibia leucotreta; assembly: GCA_025490895.1. Classification (NCBI taxonomy): domain Eukaryota; kingdom Metazoa; phylum Arthropoda; class Insecta; order Lepidoptera; family Tortricidae; genus Thaumatotibia; species Thaumatotibia leucotreta. The sequence goes on along the minus strand of JALPQI010005737.1, from coordinate 58,486 downwards.
CTCCTAATGCGTCTATACGCATAGTTAATAGGAGAGGCCTACGTCCAGCAGTGGACTATCATAGGCTGTTGATGTATGTATGAGCTGAGAACACGTGCAGTCAGGTATTATTGAGTCTTGCTAAGTGTGCTGGAGCACAGTGGTGGCCGAACCTCAGTCGAATCTATTGGTGGTAATAAACTCACGGCTATTCATCTTCACTTTCTCATATACGTACCAATGCTTGCCAGTGCCAGGTAAGCCTGATTGAACATAATGACAGGTATTCACTAAGGCGCCTGTTACACAAACTGCACGAGCGCCGGTCACGCGACAGACACCTCGCGCTGCGGTCGCAGACAATTTAGCGAGCCAATCAACTTGTCAGCGGCTTATTGGAAATACTCGCTTCAAACATTCACTTCTATTACAGTTAATTTAATAAACTAATTTCGATCAGTATTTTAAATTACATGAATGTATCAGCTTTTAGTTAAATGCGTGTACAGGGCTACATATACCTACATACATACATATTTACTGCAGGATATCATATCTTCTTGAAATATTTAACGTAAATATGCAAATCAAAGTAATTTTACATGCACTTTCGACATGATTTTCTTAAAAAGATGTGAATACCTATTCAAATGTCACACAATAAAAAATCGAATAGTCAAAATACCTGAATCTTTCGAATATTTGCAAGCCCTAGTTTCGACCATCAAAGCCATGCCAAACAACTTGTTTCTCCTACGTTTTCCATTCAGTATATTTTCTCCATTATTTTTTTATCAGAATCAGAATTCACTCTAAAGGCATAAGAAAATATGTATGCACCTATGCAGATATTGAAATAGATACATACATGCTACATATAAATCACGATATTTAGATATTTGAAGAGAAATTAAACATCTGCTCGATTTACACATATTTGTCAATAAATGTATATTTTAATTATCGTAATAAATTCCATTGAATGCAATACCATACATATTTTTATGTGGGTCCGTATTTCGAAACATGCGTTTAATGGCTCCTGTTAATTACAGGATCGGTTATTTTCTTACGGCTGACTGATGTAATTGGCAGCAACTGCATTTTTAGCACATAACTGCATACATGCAGTTGTGATACAAATATTTCATTTTCTATTTGTTTGAGGAAAGTCTTTTCGTATTTCAGTACAGAAGAGCTTGTATAGGTAACAAAATGTACTCGTATGTGCTTCTATTGTTTATATTTGGCTGGATTTTATAAATAAAATACTTTTAGAATGAGTAGAAATCCTAATAAAATATAAGTAGTGAAATTGTATCCTGGCCCTTAAAATTTATAACTTGTGCTCTGGCCGTTAAATTTAAATGATGCTGTTGAAGAAAATTAATACTTACCTACACCTACATATATGTTTTGGCATGAAAAGCAAAATTGAGAATTCAGCTATGACAATAATTTATGACAATGTGCCCATGCACATATCCATAATTGTCACAAATTACAGTAGAGAGTATTTAGAATCAGCTGCAACTTTGACTTCAACACTTTTCGACGTAAACATGGGTTTACGTCGAAAAGTGTATAACCATCATCTGTATAATGATAGATGATCGTTATACAGTTGAGAGTGTACAGATTTACAGTCTTCTCATATTTCTGATGAAGCATCTTGCGGGTGATGACGTCCGTATTTATTAATAATTTACATCACGTAAGAATATGAATAAACTGCTTTTTTCCGTAGTAAACAGATTGTTTATTTAGACTGTCGTCTTTTGAGGGAACCGGACAAATAAGACTTAAAACTCGAAAACCGGGCCAAAAGCATGTCGGGCCATTTTACGGACGACAGATTAAATAAACAATCTGTTTACGATTACTTAAATACTTTAATTAATCACCGTACTCTCCATCCATAAGTTTTTCAAAGGTATAAATATTATATTTTTCCCTGATAGCTGTCGTCTTAAGGTTCAAGAAAATGCGGCTCTTTTATTTTTATTTACTATACATTGTTTTTATAGGAATCTTTTAAGTGAGTGAGGTGACATTTGTGCAGTTTTATGGATGAATAGATTCTAATGCGTTCGTCCGCAATCAGTACAATGAAATAGAAAAAATAATGTTAGCAAATTATAGGACATAAAAATAAAAGAACCTTTTATTGAACCTTAAGACGACGACTATCAGGGAAAAATATAATATTCGTACCTTCGGAAAACTTTACATAGCCAATTTAATTATTCTGAATATTTTAATACGAAAAAAAAAATTGACAGATGTCAAACAAGAAAACAAATTTTCTCCAAATATAATCATTTTATACTATCTTTTGGAAAACCCGAAATCAAAATTAGCGGTCAATTGCATTATAAAGCTTCCGGAAATAATAAAATCAATTAAAATCAAGCATCCGGCATATATGAAATGAAAATTACATATTTTTCAGTGAAATCTCATAATATACATTATCATCGTTATCCCTGATCTACCTCGCTGTACAACCCAGGCTGCAAGTGTTGTAACCTCCGTGCCGCTGCCGGGGCCGCAGCCCGAGCGCCACGAATTCTCTGCGCTGTGGCGACATGACAGCTGCTTGTCATTAGTATTTACAAGAACAAAATTATTTTAGTGCATAGATTTAATGCTATTCTGTTTTTCTGATATTCTTATTAAAAGAAGTGATATTGTGTTCCCGATAATGTAAAACTGAAAAGTGTACCGACCGACTCTACAAACTCATCGGTGAGTATAAAAGTATTGTTCCGGGACAGAAGTGTTTTTTTTAATTTACTGTGTAATTTCATATATTTACGTTTAGCTGTATTTTTTTATAAGTGTTTAGTTTATAATTCTAATTTAATGTTACATAATGAGTTCCCCTTCCCATATACTGACTTGTCCTCATTGCCCCACATCAAATCGGAAGTTTACATCACACGGCCTTAAAATTCATATTGGTCGCCTACACAAGGACGCAGCTCACGCCGCCCGTCAGCGCCACCAGCCTTCGTCTACACGCGCAACTTCCAGTAGTCAGCCCAGTCAACTCAGCCACGTCACTACACAGGTCACGCAATCATCAGGTATTACTCTTGACAGTCTCAGCGCCCTTAAAACATCCGTGCCGGTGCTCCGTCATGTACCAAAAGGGGCAAGAAACCTGGCAGCGGAAAAATTGTGTAACATTATTAATAAGTGTATTGAGACTAATGAAACTACCGATTGGTGCTCGCTACTAACCTTTGCATATTCGGCGCTTAGAGCACCTAATTTAGAGGGCCCTGGCAATCTCACTACTAAAGTGAAGCGTAATATACTTGCAATTGGTTCTTTGCCGAGCTCTTCTGGAACCCTAGGAATCTTGGATACTTCCCGGCACACGCCGTCTGTACTGAGGACTATCGAGTCCAAAGTATTCGAGGGTGATGTACGAGGGGCCGCTCGCCTGTTGATGTCAGACGACTCAATAGCACCTCCGGGTACTGAAACCCTTGCTTCCTTGCAGTCGAAACACCCATCGCCCTCCCGCCCTCTAACCTTCCCTCGGGAGCCCAATAGGTCCTGTCAAGCCTTAAATGTCAATTTAGATGATGTGGTTCAAGCCTTAGGGACATTTCACAACGGCTCCTCGTCGGGCTTAGACGGTATTAGACCAGCCCATTTGAAAGAGTTAACCGCGAGCTCTGCCGGTGACAATGGGCAACGATTGCTACAGAGTATTGTTAAGCTTTGCAACTTTTTACTGAGTGGGCAACTTAACCCGGAAGTTTCTCCATATTTATATGGTGCGTCATTATGCGCCTTAACTAAAAAAGAAGGAGGCATACGGCCAATTGCTATAGGATGTACCTTTCGCCGTTTAGTTGCCAAACTGGGTTGCCGTGCGGTTACGGAACGGATGGCTGGTTACCTCCAGCCCCACCAACTAGGCTTTGGTACACAAAAAGGGTGCGAAGCTGCCATTCACGCCACACGTACTTTTGCAGTAGAGCCTAATAACACCGATTGCGTCATCATTAAATTAGACCTCAAAAATGCTTTTAAATCTGTTGAAAGAGATGTAATTTTGAGTGAAGTGGAAGAACAGACACCTTCATTATATCCCTTCCTTTATCAAGTTTACCACTCTCCATCCAACCTATTTTATAATAATTCCCTTATAGTTTCTCAGGTGGGGGCGCAGCAAGGAGATCCACTGGGGCCGCTTATTTTTAGTCTTGCCATTCATAAGGCCATACAATCTCTAAGGTCACCTCTTAATGCTTGGTACCTTGACGACGGAACTTTGGGTGGCAAGCCAGACATTGTAAAGCAAGATTTGGCCCTACTTCTTCCTCGTCTTAAAGAGTTGGGACTAGAAGTAAATGCGTCGAAATGTGAATTGTTCTGCTGTGGACCCGCTTCCTCATCACTGTTAGCGTCTTTCACATCCATCCTCCCTGGCCTTAGAGAATTGTCTCGCAGCACGTTTTACCTTTTGGGCTCTCCGATATTCACAGAGGCTATTCCAGAGGCTATGGAGACAAGGAGGCGGCTCATTTTGTTAGTCCAAGAGCGTCTTAATAATATCGGCGCCCATGTCGCCCTGGTCCTACTAAGAATGTGCTTTGCGGTCCCAAAAATAATGTATCTCTTAAGAACTACCCCAACATGGTTATTTCCGGCTGAATTATCTTCTTTTGACAATGCATTAAAGGACACCGCAGAAATTATTTTGAATGTATCGCTTTCTGATGATCACTGGAGTCAAGCTTCTTTGCCCATACGACATGGAGGCTTAGGTTTACGGCGAGCAGGGGACGTGGGACTGCCCGCATTTCTCGCATCAGGACATGGCGTCGGTAGCCTGGTCTCTAAAATTTTACATTCTCACGATAGCACTGTAGCCATTCCCTTTTTGGCTGATGCAATGACCAAATGGACACAACGATACCCGGTTGCCACCATACCTGAGGATCCGCAGGTTCAAAGAGCCTGGGATGACATTGGTGCCAAGACTGCCAAGAGAGAACTGGATCGTCTCATTGCCGCTGCCGCGGGTGTAGATTTAGCTAGACTCAAGGCGGTATCAAGACCAGAAGCCGGAGCGTGGTTGCAGGCTTTGCCCGCACCTCACCTAGGAACACTACTCGACAGTGACTCAATGCGTGTGGCCGTAGCTTTCCGCCTGGGCTGCGATGTTTGTATACCCCACCAATGCATCTGCGGGTCCATGGTGGAAGCGAATGGCCATCACGCACTGAGTTGCTGTCGCTGTTCAGGAAGATTTAGTCGGCATCACGCTCTAAATGATATCGTCCGGAGGGCCCTAATCTCCGCCAATATCCCGTGTGTCCTAGAGCCTCCAGGTCTCTGTCGCACCGATGGTAAACGCCCTGACGGACTAACTTTAGTACCGTGGCAGAGGGGACAATGTCTGCTTTGGGACGCCACGTGTGTGAGCACTTTTGCTGCGTCACATTTAAGCAGAACAGTGCGAACCGCTGGTGCCGCTGCCGAGCTTGCCGCGTTCAAAAAGCGACAAAAATATATGACATTGTGCAATAGTTACTTTTTTGTGCCTCTTTCATTTGAAACAACTGGATGCTGGGGATCTGAAGCAATTTCGTTCATCCGAGAAGTTGGACGTCGTATATGGGAGAGGGGATCTGACGCCCGCGCGGGGGTGTACCTGGTGCAAAGGTTATCCATCGCCATTCAACGTGGCAACGCTGCTAGTGTGATGGGTACCTTCGCTCCAGGTACGACTCGTGGCGGACTTTTTGATTAATTTAAGTTAGATAGTTTTATTCACTATATTTAATTAGTTTTATATTATCGATATATTTCATAGGTTTAAGTGTTTTATTTTTATAAATGCGTCAGACTTTGTATTATTTAGGTATTTTTTAATTATAATTTCATTTAATTATAATTGAATTAATACAACATATCGTAATAGGTAGGTGGGCATTTTCACTTTTAGAGACATCTAATTAGCGTGAGATTAAAAAAACCTTAATTGCAGTCAGGTCCGTAACGACAATTAAGTATATATTTAGGAATTTAAAGTTTATCGGCGTTTTTATATTATAATATCGCTTATAGTTTATAAAATTAACACCAAAACCGAGGTTTTACAAAACTTTGTGCTTAATCGTCGTTACAAACCTGACTGAAAGTAAGATTTTGAAATTTCACGCTAATTGGGTGTCTCTAAAAGTGAAAAAGCTCAGGTACCTACCTACTCATGACGGGAATAAACTATGACAATAGGTACCTATTGTTTTAATTAAGGAACTAAATAATACATAGGTACTTTCGTTTGAGATTGATAGCATCGAATTTTGCGAGGCTTTTTGCAGTGGCGAGCATGTGTGTACGGTTAACAATGCTAGTTAAAATAAATCCTTTTATAATGTTATTTTGATACTGTTTGCATTCCACCTTACTATGGCAATATTCAGATAAATACTTGTGCATGTATAATTAATTATAAGGTTTACCACGAATAGCTAACACTGCAGACACAATTTGGTGTAAGTATTCGTAATTTAAGTAGGTAACCTACCAAAAATGCCGAACACCAAAAATAAAATTCAGCAGTATTCATACCAAACGGTTAATTATTACCTAAGTACCTACTAAATTTATCGCTAAATAAAATATAATATTACTCAATCCTTGAAAACTTCCCGAGAGCATTATCAATTGAAGTTTTGCAACTTACGAAATGTCTCCTCGTTGCATTTTACGGTGCCTCGGACTTTTTAACTTAATAAAGCAATCACATATTTCTTTCACATATTTGCCATGTGTTGACGGCAGTAAGAATACATTACTGTTATTTGTCAGCCTCCGTAGCCTAGTTGGTAGTGACCCTGCCTACGAAGCTGGAGGTTCCGGGTTCGAATCCCGGCGAGGGCATTCTTTGTGTATTTATTTATCACAAATGTTTGTTCCTTGGTCATGGCTGTTTATGTATTTAAGTATCTATATGTATCTATCTATTATATATATCGTCGCCTGGTACCTACATCACAAGCCTTAATTGAGCTTACCATGGGACTAGGTCGATTTGTGTAAGATGTCCCAAGATATTTTTTTTTTTTTATTAGTCACCACCCCAACTCTTCCCGCGGGTGTTGTAAGAGTCGACTAAGGGATTGAATTGTCACTGTATTCTTTGATTTGATTGATGACGGGCAGCGTCATCATAGTGGACACTTTACTGCGATCGCCAATCCGCTTGCCCAGCGAATCGATTATGGGCATTTCCCTCCTAATGCTATACGCATAGTTAATAGGAGAGGCCTACGTCCAGCAGTGGACTGAGAAAGGCTGATGATGATATTTCTTTCTATTAACTAGACAATTAACAATTGCTTGACGCTGAAACCAAAAACAATCTTATACTTTGAATTCTGAAAATCGCTTCATTTACGTTTCCTGCTGACGCTACAGGTAGCGATTGCATCGTCTACGTCTGCCCGGGCTCGCGTTGCGCCTCGCTAACAACGAACTAGAGATACAATAGAAGCCTGACTCGAGCTCAAAAATGACCCCACGACGACTGTGCCGCGAACGATTGAGTGTGCCGCGGTTGAATTTGACAGCTTTAGTGCAACAGCGATTTTCCGTGACATAGGATGACAGCTCCTACAAAATAATAAAATAAAAATCCCCCGTACAATGCCTTCTTGTGCAGTTAAATGGTGCAAATCCAACTCCAAGGCTCACAAGAAAGAAGATGGGATCCATTGGTTTGCGTAAGTTTGATCCTGAACATGATAAATAATTATTTAAAGCAACAGATTATTGTATAGACTAATACGCTAAACCAAATGTCGTATCTGTATACTAATTTCATAGTAACTTGTGTCTTTTTGTTACTGAGTTGAATATTTGGGATAGGATTATGCAACATTTCTATGAGTAAGTAAACTATTCATTTTATTTTCAAACAAAAAGCAATTTAATTTTTTTGTCTTCATGTAAAAGTCAAGCATGCTACAAATGTGTTACTGGTAACAATTCCGTTATATTTATTCTAGTTTCCCGAAGGACCCGGATAGGAGAATCCAGTGGACGAATGCTGTAGCATTAGAGAGGCAGGAACCAGACTGGTTCCCTAGCCTATCCACAAGGCTATGCAGCATACATTTCGCAGACCGCGATTTTATGGAAACTAAAAATGGATTGACACGGCTTAAAGAAAACGTTGTACCGATTTGTACGGTGCGGTTAATTTTGTTTATACATCATGGAAGTCGACGAGGGACCTTTAAGGAAATGGGAGATAGTTAAGGCTATACTGAGCAACTTTTACTATGGGACCAACCCCGAAATCGTAAAAAAATTACTTTCATACTTTGTGTGTATACATGCCATACCTTTTTGTATGGATAAGTTTTTTTTTCGGGCGATTTCGGGGTTGGTCCTATGGTAAAAGTTGCTCAGTATAGCCTTAATTGTCTCCCGTTTCCGTAAAGGTCCCTCGTCGACTTCCACCTTGTATATGTATTTGGTTAATGTTTGGTGTAGGTAGTAGGTATGTAAAATAGCCAATCAATTCATTCAATTGGAAATAATACTTCAGATGGTGCGTCCTGTTAATAAGGAACAAATCGATAAATTTGAAAGTGACAACATCCCGGAAGCTTCAAACGGAACAAACAAATATCCAACAAAACGTCGCATGGTAAAAACTTTCTTAATATAAATATCAAAACAACGCTCAGTCCTCACGTATTTTATCACTATTAGCGTGACATGCTTCAATTGCTAATATTGCTACAGGTTAGTAGGTCCTAAGAATCAAGACCAACCAGGGAACCTGGGGATATATGAAATACCGGAAACGGAATATAGGAATTATAAATATTCAAACCTATTGCGCTCCGTATTGAGTGTACCCTAGAAGTGACAACACTCGGTCCGATGATGGTTACCAGCCAACAAAATATCAAAATATGTATATTGTGATTAGAATACGAGAGTTTTATCCGTATTTATAAAGTATTTATCTAATACAATACCGTAGTTTTAGTAATGACCCACGAGGAAATAATAAATTGTACAGTCATCATCATCATCATCTATCTATTATGGATAGATTTTAATGCTGTTTTTCATTTAGGTCTCCTGTCCATGCTGTGGGTGTGTATTCGGAGTTGGTATCGACAGAACGCTTCAATCACCAATACCAGTGGAAAATGAAACTCCTTGCTCCACACCCATTATAGAAGACTCGGACCTAGAATCAATTTTAGACAGCCCCAGAACTTATAGACTTAAAAAAAAGGCAAAAGATAAACAAAAGTTGGCAGACACCCGATTAACAAAATATAAAAGTTTAAAACGAAGAAACGAAAGAATATTAAAAAAAAACATATCCCTTAAAGATGTTATCAAAAATCTAAAAAAAAACAAAATTGATCACAACAAAACATTTAGCAGCTTACCGGGTGTTTCAAAAGATATTTGTTCCAACATTCTGAAAAGACAAAAGAATAAGGCAAAGGGCAAAAGAACCATTTTTCGATTTTCACCGGCCATAAAAAAGTTCGCCCTAACTTTTAATTACTACTCGCCTGCTGCATACAAGTATGTACGAAAAGAATTAGATTTTTCTTTGCCCCATCCATCAACTCTGTCAAAATGGTATCAGGTAATTGATGCAAGCCCGGGGTTTACTGAGGAAGCTTTTAGAGCACTGAAACAAAAATATGAGGTAAGTGACAAAAAATTAGCGTGCCTCGTAGTAGACGAAATGGCGATAAGGCAGCAGAAGCTTTTTAATGGAAGAACAGTGGAAGGTAATGTTACAATTGGAACGCCAAACGAAGTAGCCACACAGGCGTATGTATTACTGTTGGTCTCGTTAAACGATTCGTTCAAATTGCCTTTAGGTAATTTTTTTATAAATGGCCTGAATGCTGACCAGCGTAGTAACATTGTAAACGCTTGTTTGAAAAAATTGGACCAGGCAGGGGCGATAGTTGTCAGTCTGACATTCGATGGATGTGCTTCTAATATTGCTATGGCTAGAACGCTAGGATGTAACTTTAAAGATCCAGCAAATCTACAAACACACTTTAGTCACCCCGTGACAGGAAAACCAGTTAGCGTCATACTGGATCCATGTCACATGGTGAAACTGGTGAGGAACACATTTGAATCCAAAAAAAAAATTACTTGCGAAAACGGTGATGAAATAGAATGGCGGTACTTACAAGAGTTAAAAAATTTGCAGGACAACATAGGTTTGCATTTTGCAAATAAACTGACGGATAGACATCTTCATTTTAGGAACAATATTATGAATGTAAAACTTGCCACTCAACTGCTAAGCAACAGTGTTGCTAACGCACTGAATTTATGTTCAGATGAACTAAACATGCCTGAATTCGCTGGTGCAGGTCCAACTTCAAATTTTTTGAAGACAATTAATAACTTATTCGACATTCTCAACTCCAGTTCGCTAAAAAACAAAGGTTATAAATTTCCTGTGCGAGTATCCGACCATGAACATGTTGAGCATATAATGGATTTTCTGGATAAAACCAAACGTTACATACTTGGTCTAAAAATTAACGTTATGTCATCAGTCCGACGAACTATCAATGGGCGAAAAATGATATTTCGCGAAGAAAACGAAAAGTCAGTAGTACAAACCAAATCCAAAACAGGGTTTTTGGGACTCTTGGTTTGTATCGAAAGTTTCAAGCATCTGTTTCGTGAGCTGGTCTTGGAAACAAGTATGTTACAGTTCATCCTCTGTTACAAGTTTAGCCAGGATCATATTGAACTTTTCTTTGGTGTTATTCGGAATCACGGTCGGTGCAACAATAACCCAAATGTTCGCCAATTTAAAGGAATATACCGAAAAACCCTCGCTAATTTAGAACTAAGTTCTAAATTCACAGGCAACTGCATACCGCTCGTTGATTTCCCAATACTTAATTGCACGTCGTCTACAAAATTAATAAATGAGAGTACACCCGGATTTCGAGCCGATGAATGTGAAATTTCCAATCAACCAGAACAACTTTCTGCTGAAAAAAACAATTGTGACATCCTGTCATCAATGCTGGACGTACAAACCATTCTACCGGAAACAATAGAGCAAATCATTAGATATATTTCTGGTTTTGTAGCCAAAAAACTAAATTCTAAAATTACCTGTGAAGAATGTACTTCATCCTTATTTGCGACGACAAAATTATATTTCCACAAACTGCTGTCTTTAAAAGATTTTGGTGGATTGACATATCCGTCAGTAATGCTTTTTAAGGTATGCTATCGAGCAGAATGTGTTTTACGCAATATTATGAAAGTGGGGGCTGGAAAGTGTTTGTCCAGTAAACACAATCTAGCAGTAATAGCAAACAAATGCTTCCAACACGTAGCGGCCTTTAGTGACGTCTTTGATGCCTTGAAACACCACTCAAACCCAGTCTACCATGACATATCATTCATCAAATCAATCATTGAAGAATTTATAAAAATTCGCTTGCATTACATAGCTAAACGAGATTCATTACTTCACTCGTCCAGGCAAAAATTAAACAAACTGACAATCTTTCGTGGCACTTAAACATTTTTTTGAACACTGCGATCGCCAATCCGCTTGCCCAGCGTGTCGATTATGGGCATTTACCTACTAATGCGTTTATACGCAGTCAATAGGAGAGGCCTACGTCCAGCAGTGGACCATTATAGGCTGATGATGATGAACCCAAGTGAAATTGACCAATCAACGTCCATAAAAAATGTTGCCATTCGAATTGGAAGAGATTTTTTATTTATTTATTTATTTGGGAAACTTACAGCACTTAATAATACAATTTTCCTTGCTTCGGAAGATGCTAGTTGAGATGTAACATGCATGCAATTTAAATTCGAATCAATCATTAGAAACTAATAGTAAAAATAAAATACTCAATTATAAATATTAGATGTCATATACCATAAATATTAGATGTCATATACCAAAGAAAAACGACCAAGATCACCTATGTCCGAGGTGGGGATCGAACCCACGTACTCAGCTTTCGCGGCTGATGCCTGTAAGCTGAGTACGTGGGTTCGATCCCCACCTCGGACATAGGTCATCTTGGTCGTTTTTCTTTGGTATATGACATCTAATATTTATAATTTATATAGTATTAAGTAGTGTGACTAATGGAGAAAAATTAAAAGTACAAATCAAAATATTTAGTTAATAAATAATTTGATTTGTGTTTTCGCAATATGTTCAATAAAATAATCAATTATTTATACATTTTGAATACAAGCCAATTCAAATACTTTAATAAGAGATAAAACGTTATCTCTTAATAATGGACCACGTTCCAACTCTAGGCTACTACATGCATTATTAATTGTTTTTAAAAATTCGTCGGCGGGTCAACCGGCTTGATGATCATACTTTTTAGTGTTCTTATTACTTAACACGACTCAGTACCTTAAGACTACTTAAGGTACTGAGTCGCGTTTGATCTAATGCTTATTATGAATCATAATGACATTTCTGTGCAGTAAGTATATAGGTATTATTAGGTACCATGTTCATTTGGTTGTGTTAGTTAACACAAACTCGAATTATTCTTTAGAATAAATGTATGTTATGTTTTTTATGCGCTTTTGTACTTTTATTATGTTAAGAAGTTAATCTACCTTCTGCAAGACAAATTTTGCAAATACTGGTAGCGAAAGGTACATGTAATATATAAAACAATGGCTGGAATTACGAACTAGAATTTATGTAGGTACTTATATAAGTAATATATATATATTACGTGGTAAAATGCGTATACGTACACCTATAACGATTTATTTTATTTTTATTCAAATGTTCTCCCACTTCATTGGTTTAATAATGAGTATAATGACCCACATTCGAAGCTTGAGTTGAGACTGTTGAGCTGATGCCGATGTAAATATTGTAAATACGTAGTATTTGTAGAAAATGAGACGTGCAATGCTACATGTTCTATTGTAAATATTTAATATGTGTTTATCATCATTTAATAAAATGTGTTTTACTACGTTTCTACTTTATTTAATAATGATGTTTTGGTTCCTCATTAGTTCGTAATCACTTTAATATTAAAGATTTAATATTTTCTTCCGTTACCGCGAGGATTACACATGAAATAAAACTATGTAAACGGATAAACTCGCCCCCCCTCCCCTTTTTAGTACTAGCAATTTTTTTTCAAAATTATTTTTTTAAATTTCCTCATGAATCAGAATTTTATTGTATGTTTCGGTTTAACGCATGATGATCTTAAGATGTACTACAAATGTTTTTGAAAAGAGTTGTCCTGCTGAGTTTCTAGTCGGTCCCAATATTGGGATACCTTCCTAAATTTCCTAAAAATACAATCATACAAAGGAAGGAAATACTTCTCAGGCAGTGGCGTAGGGTTAGAACCGGCGTAGTTTATTTATTTTGTCTCGTCTTCATTCTGAAAATAGTTGTAATGAATGAATAACTAGCTTAATTTGTAAATTTAGCATGTAGCTTTAAAGTTAATCGTCTATGGTTTAGTATATTTTCTTTGGTGGGTAGTTTTGTACTTAACTTTCTTACTTTGATGGAGGTAGATCTATCATATTTCCTCCATTGTCAGTCATCCGCAGACCACGAACCCTCTAAAGTGTTCGAAACGTCGGAATGAAGTTAAAATTAGTTAATATACGCGAGTTTATCCGTTTACATAGTTTAATTTCATTAAAGATTTATTTTTTCTAATAGATGTATGAAGTCAAACAAGAAAGTATGCCGTCGCTTTGTAGCGCCACCTTTCGTCTAATTTTCTAAACAATGCTGATAAGAAGGTCTAGTTCGTGTATGTCAAAAATTGTATGTATACCTTGCTAGGTGGCGCTACAAAGCGGCGGCACACTTTCTTGTTTGACTCTATACATCTCTTAGAATAAATATAGTATCTATTAGAACAAAATCTTAGCTTGCATGTATTACGGCTATTATATACCCACTCTCTGTAATCTTGTTGTCGTCGCATGATTGAAGAAGACCAGTACTTATGGTATTTGACATCGCGCAGCGATGATAACGCGCGATTATAAGTCGCAATATACATAGATCCCTGTCTGCCATTAATCATATAGGTATGTTCTTTTACTAAGTAATAGTATCAAAAGTGTAAGCTTATTCATAAGGCATCTAACGAAACAGCACGTCTGTTAGAAACGAATAAATGCCGAATTCGTATGATTATCATTTTGATCTTAAGATACCCACCTACGATGAACAGTTTTTCAAATGAAAACACCATGATTGTTATACACCTATCCTTTACGAGCCTATGCATATGTTCTCGTCCAGTTAGACAGTTTTTCGAGATTATCCCGTTCATCCGGGGGAAAAGGTTTCGAGACAAAACCTTCACTATTCAATAGTAGTACTAAAGTAGTTTCTTTGAGTATAAAATATTTGGACTTAATAAATCAGAATTTAAAAAAAAGAGAGAGGTATTTTTTTTAATTTTTTCCACAATTTTTAATTTTGTAAATAATCAATGAATGTAAAGAACACCATTAATATTAAAGACGACATGGTACACCTGATGCACTGCGAATTTTGCGTCAAGCTTATAAGCGCGGAATTACGGTGGTGAACGAAAATATAATTTAGACACTGGTTTGTAAAAATCGATTTATTAAACAACAAAAGCGTACTTCAGATTGTTGTGTCTCTTGAAATGTAGTACATTAACCACGACTAACGTTCATACAATTTATCATTAGCATAATGTGATCATTTTTGAAATATTCAAAAATTTGTAAAAATTGTGTCGAACTAGACGAACTCCACTGCATCGGGGCTCGTATAACATTATTACCGATATAATATTTTATTACGGATATACCTTATTGTTTAATATGGACGTGCGTAATCTCAACAAAAAATGCGGGTCGAAATAATATTTATATGAATTGGTTCCATCTTGCATAATATCATCCCTGTAGGTTTGACAACGTCATAATATTGTAACGCCGCGCAAGAGGTTTGACGCATGCAATTTTGCCTTACCGAATCAAAACTATTCAAAACTTTTATTAACCAATCACAACTTTTTTTTAATAGCGCTTAATTGTGTATTGGATATAATTTTAAGGTGCGCGGACATATTTATGGAGAAGGGATAGCATTCAGTGGCAGTGCGGCTGGGGCCATTATTTAAAGGCATTTTTGTATGTAAAGCTTCGTCTATATAATATTCCGTCGCTGCTCGCTAATGAATTTGCGTGTTAACCCGTGTCGCTGACATAACCATGGGAAATAACCCGACGGACTGTTACTGACGTCCGATGTTACTGAACTTGTCATCATCAGTAAATAAATAAGATTCGGGGACAATCTTACACAGCAAGATACCATTTTGCAATCGTATACGATAAGCGATGAGTATGAATAATGATAAATGAAAAAGACCGATTCGAACGAAAAGTCACGTGACCATTTCCACATTTTCCACACATCATTATGGTCACGTGACTTATCGCTTCCTTAGAATCCATTCCAGATCATCCTGTAGGCTTAGCACATGATTGATGCGACAATATGTGGCCGCGAAATAGACTCCATTCCATCCCTCTTTTATTATTATAGTTGGTAAAAGATGGGAAATCTATCTCGCAGCGACATACTGTCGCACTAGTCATGTGCTAAGCGTACAAGTCTCAAACTACATAAGCAAAGTTTGCAGGGGCATATAGGTTAATTAACCTACCCATTCGTATCACAAGTCGCGTGGCAGTGATAATACGTTTCTCACCATCCCAAGGATCAATTAATCAAACAAATCAATGAGCTCCTACGCATAAATAATAAGAGAGGCCAGGTCTAGCCGTGGACTGTAATATGCACCTGTGATGCCGATGTTCTTTCAGGAGTGGTTCACGGCTACCGATAGGAACCTACTTAATATAGCCTACGTATAGTACGTATGCAAAATTAAACCAGCCAATTATTTCGACTATCGACGCATTGAACACTCAATGAAAATTTTGTACGTTATCAAGAATTGGCTGTTTAACCGCACATATTGTAACGAGGGCGGTTAACAAAAACACGTCTCTTGCGTGAGTCGCCACATTTACTTACTCCTCGAACCTTGTAGCTCCCGACCTGCTATTAGTTCCCTTCAGACCGCTCGCGCCGTATCTCCGTATCAGCCCAGCTCCTGGACGTAACGCTAGTTTTTTGCCAACGATAAACAGATACGAGACAATTAAACGATGCCATCGCGAATTTGAAATCGAAAACGTTCGCAATATTCAGTTATTTGACTTATTTGCATCGAAATTGGGTTTTTTAAACGTCCGCAAAGGATGCGTTTACGCATGTCCAATTAAAACCTTGAAATTATAATTAGTCATTAACTACATTTTTACTTTTATGCGCAATGGAGTTAATTTTGCTTTCGTGGATTCGATAATATCGGTATTACTTAAAAGTTTTTGTAAACAAATATTCAACAAAGCGTTACAGCCAGCACCTTTCAATTTAAAATGGGAGCAAAAACTTTTGTTAGTTGGGAACTGTTTGTTATGATTGATCCATTTTTCAAACAACCAACAGGTTATTAAGCAACAGCAATGGGATTTTATTCAGATTCATCAAACCAATTCGAAATCATAATTGATCTGCTGTGTAAAAAATGTGGGGCTGTTAGGGTGGAGCTAGGCGCCAAACGTCGCGTCGGTAGTAGTTGTATGGCGTACAATGTATGGGTTTGTATGGAGTTGTATGGCGCTGCTGGCGGCGCATGACTGTCCGATTGCGCGGAAGCCAATTAACGGATGGAGCCACGTGGGACCGAAACATACCTACCACACAACTAACTAAAAAATAGACGAATTGTATCAAGTACCTACACGTGCTTCATCAAGTACAAACTTTTTGGGACACTAGGAAATATTGTACTCGTAGGTCTTGCTCAGAATCATTGACTCTACCAGCCAACCAATTTTTATTCAATATCGAAGACATGATCTAAATCTAAATGTACAAACTGTTTTGAGAATTGCTCAAATTCTATTTATGCACTGAAATTACCACAGATGTCAGTGGAAATTACTGTAAAACTAAAACTTTTTTACTTGTTCCGGAAAGTTAAGGAAAATGTAGTATGCCTATAGGGGTTGTAATTAACTAGCGGTCTCATTTATGAGTATTGTATCAACTATTTTTATCATGCTTCGTTAAAATCCATTTTATTTTAATTACCTGCCGCATGTAAACTACCTTAAGTATTATATTGATTTAAACTTTTACGATTATCACTCATATTTTAAAAAGCCTAGAAAAAAAAAGCCTAAAAAGCCTAGCAGCGAATAATCAAGATCAAGTGCGGGTAGTTCGAAAAACCCGCGCAGCTCGAAGGTGTTGATACATTCTCTCGCCAGTCTGCCTGCGACCACGGGTGTAACGTCATGCCCGAAACGTCAGGATATAATTAAACGTAAGTTTACGCGATTAAGACTCGTTTGTCTTTAAAATATACATTAAATATTGTATGTCCGTATATTACAGGAACGGTAACAAGCTGCAGGCTAAGAACAAGAATACTCGTTTCGGTAAGTAATCCGTTGAAGGACACATTCAGTAGGTGTCGTATTATTAGTAAATCATATTATTATATTTATTACGAAATTACTAAGCTCTTTCGTTAAATGGACTACCACTGGGCATTAATGTTATACTCTGCATTAAGTTTTACCTAATTGTTAATTCTTTTCATTTCGTTTTGGTCATCTCAAGTTTTTTTTTAATACCTATACTTAGACCAATTCAGAGTACGTATGTACAATTCAGTATTCTGCGTATGTACAATCCAGTTTGTCGTAAACTGTATTATTCGTTAATGTTTTGTTGGTTCAATGCTTGTTTCTCTTCTAGATATCGCACCATTTTCTAAATATACAAAGTTGAATCCAGCTATATTATTACTTATCAACTCTTTACAAAACGTGCTTTAGTCGGCAAATCGCATGAGCATTAAGATCCGCGCTTCTGGAACTTTCTAAGCTCTCTCTTGTGTTCTTCACAATGCTCGTTTAATCCTTTGCTGAAGAGCATAAGTAGGTAACTTCCTAATGCAAGTGTACACTCAAGTTTCATAATGTTGCAGGTCTGAAGTTTCAAAGATTACCCAAATCGTCGATATCCAGCATACACAGGGCCCGGGATACATACATAAGTACGCGTTTATCTTCTATGTAGACTAGATATCTAACTTTTATGAAACCAAAACGTGAAAGAAATATATTTATTTTTGATTTTAATGCCATTAATATTTTTTATTTAGTTAGGAACCTACGAAAATATCAACGCAAGATTCCTGGGTTAGATATATACTATCCGAGATAACAATTGATGTCAAAGCCTGTAAAAAAATATTGTTCACTCTTACAAACACATGATGTAAGAGTTGATGAGTTGATGGAAATAGGATTAGGTTAATACATGTTTTTGCTTGAAAATTGCGAAGAATTACAGTCTTTAACTAATAATTTCTATTCTTGATACCGATTTTAAGCATCATTTTACAGTACTGCATATGTCGTTGCCAGAAAAAATACTTAGATGATTACCTAAGCATTAGTCTACGTGAGAACCTGCAATCCATTTTTTCATAGATCGTTTTCGACACTGCCAAATAGCAGTCGCAAGTTTTGTTCAGTCATCGTCTGAAAGCGTAAAGGGAGCGGGTTCAGTTGGCACTTTTCCGATTCAATAATAATTTCACGAGCGATGGCGCGCCGACAGCGTGGAGCGACGCAGCACTCAGATCTGGAGCAGTATGCAAGCAATGATATGGGGCCTGAAATTTAGTTGCAGTACACATAGCACATGATTGGTGCGACAGTATGTCGCCGCGAGATAAACTATCCCTCTCTTTTAACCTCGTAAGAAAGCCTAAGTAATGTTGAGCAATTTAAACCCAATTCTTAAAATTTTTATAGTGATTTACTTCGTTTGTTTTGAATTTGAACGATACAAAACAAAAGAAAATCTATTATACTAGTCCGCAAAATTAATAATTATCGGAAATTTGTACTTGTGTAGGTACCTACACCGGGACTTACGTTACGAGGCTAATATAATTAGAAAACGCCGGGAAGTCTCGCGTTCTCGCGAAGAAAATATATATACTGTCGCACCAATCATGCGCTGCTCCTATATATAATTCACAAAGTTTATATATTTAAACTTTTTCAGAAAACAATGCAAACTATTTGAGTAGAGACTCGAGTCTTTACTCAAAATTTGGTGAATTTGGTGGAATTAGCATCTCATGAATCAACTGTTCTGGATATTTACTCAACAGGCAGTTGTGGCCGGTGTACATATAAGATTCAAAAGAGGAATGATTAAAATCTTTGAATAACTTCTGCGGTTTTGAAGTTGCTATTGGAAGTTGAAAAAAATTTAGACTAATTTAATTTTAAAAATAAATCTACTAGGAAACTTTCCTTTGCCTTCATTCATTTCAGCCAATTCGGCATTTACCAATCAACGTCGTCATTAATTACGTGAATGTGAGTACGAAATTTGTAAGCATTCATTTTTCCGTTCAAAATATTTTTTCTCAAACTTGCTACGGAATGTTGATGTTACTTACTTTAAATTAAACCCGGAAATACTATCTATCCGGTGTCATATGCTAAGATGATATGTAAAGAGATTTCGTTTCGTACACGTCAAATAGTGACATTAGGTCTTGACATTCAGCCACAGAAAAAAAAAACCTTAGAGCTAATGTCTATACCACCAGTTAAAAGGATAGGTACCTCAAACAGATTTTAAAAAAGTTAGGTGCGAATATTTTTTTTTTTTCATATTTTACGATACTGTACTATTTATTTATTTACAAAAGAAATAGTATGGTTCGGCGAAATCAGTTCGTTTTATTTCATGGCAAGTTTGAGAAAAGCACTAAACAAATCTCGGCGAGAAACAGGGTTACAGGCCGCGTAACCCTTTCTGGCCTCAGTTCCTTCGGCCAGATATATCTACTTGGCCTGTAACCCTTCGTTTCCCGTCCTCTATAGTAATGTACTATTCCTTATGAAGTCCTTAGTCTTCAGATGCCCTATATACGCGCTGTTTCAAAACATACACTGCGGCTGCGTGGAGAGCGTCGCATCGGTGAATATCGCTATCAGGACAACAATGACTTTCTGGCTCGCTGGCGATCTTCTTTCAAACGTAATTCGCATTTTTCACGGCCCGCGTTGCCGGCCCGCACTGTTAGATATGCACCATACGGAATAAATGCTAAACGGAAAACAAAAGAGGACAACGGGAGCGCATGGACGAATTTTCACGTTTTGACGTATTTTACAGGTCTCTGCATCGCATTTTGTTTTTTTTTTCAGTATCACCTTTACAGACATTGAATTCATGTCATATTAATATTGTACCTATTTATATGTAAATATTTGCTACGAGTGTAATACATTCATACTTATCATTATACATACTTATCTTTTTAGTTTCTGTTTAGTGACATTGTCAAGTTTAAAACCATTCTTTATCATGAGGTTTTTTAAATCGTCTCTTAATTGCAGATGTATTTCATTCGTAACACTGAATTTATTCTTAGCCATGCACCAATATTCAATTTCTTTAATATCTTGTACCTATTAACTCTTAATTCGACCAATTTCCAATTATTACTCGTCTTTGTCCCACTTTTTGTAGTTTCCAAATACATAATTTACAATTTCGTAATACTTATAACAAAATACACAAGAAGTGCCTGTTTAAACAATTAAATTTAATACTCTTCTAATTTAAACTTCCTCACAAATCATTTTCAAATCCTTACGTTTCCCCTCTGCCTGAGAATAATACCATTGTCAGCTGTGAGGTCCTTTTATTTTATTTTTTATTCTTATCTCTCTTACAGCCACTGCACGCTGACAATCACCGATCCCTCACTGGTCAATAGGTTTCGATGATACTGTTCAGTTTGTGCGTGAAAAAAATATATTTCCACGGCAAAATATAAATAAATACTTACCAGTATTTTTTAGATGATATGAGTGAGCAGTATTATGATATAGGTACCTATAGACTTTTCGGTTTCGATACTAAAACTAAGTACAAGGGAATTTTAATAAGGATGTTAAATAAGTTTAGCAAATAAAGCAGGATTTTCAACTTTATTGTGATTTAATTGCAGATGATTCAGGTGAAATTACAGTATCTCCATACAGAAGAAGTGTTCCACAAGGGAAGGCAGAATTTGTGATTGGATTATTAGGTAAAGGTTGGTCTATTATCAAAATATAATATTTGGGCTTTGTTACAGTAACAATATTATACCTACTAACAATGAATACAAAAATCGCTAGGAATACATTATTTTCACTACGACAAAGTTCGAGGTCACATAAATCATAGATTGTAGGTACTTAATGTAGGTTTAAACAATGCCTTATTTTACTATATTGTATTTAGGTTTAGGTACTTACACAGTTCGCGTTTCTGTATCCGCTCGGACACCCGCTGTTACAGCCAAGACGAACGACATTCCCGCCAGACTGAAGAAATACGGCAACCAGTCATGAAAGCTTAAACCCAAATAACTTTGCCCCAGAATTACGTTGTTCGCCCTTTTAGGAGCCTATATTTCTCCGGTGACATTGACGGCGGATGTTTGCGCCAGTACATACGGGCCGTACATTGTATTTTAATTAATTGTTAGGACGGGGTCAAGACGGCGAGAACGACCCCGTGGCATGAAAGCACCATTAAATACTGGGCAATAGGCTCTGTCGCGCATAAACCGTAGATAAATAGCTTTTATGGGTTTTAAGTGGACGTAAAAACTGTGATAGAACTTTTACTGCAGATAGTCGGCATTTTGGTACGAAGAGAAGCATTCGTATTATTTGCTGATGTAAAGTTTAATAAAACCTTTAGATACTTAAAGTAAGCAGACCTACACAATGATTTTAATAACTTTAATAAGATTCATTGATAAATGATCACAATCATCATAATTATTACTGGAAATCTGAAAACAGAGCTCTGTTATGTCTAAACCTATGTTAACAGGGCTACTAGGCATGTACTTAACTAGGTCAGGTCAGAACCCACAGCAGTGAAAACACATTTTAGACAAATTGGCCACATTCGTTCCCGGGCTGGGCATATATTGGTACACAATCCACCGGCTTACCCATGATTAAAACCCGCCGTCGGATAGGCGATTACTATGCAAATAGCGAAGCTAACGCGGCGTCGGCACGAGCGGGAACGTCCACTAGAGACGATGGAACTGTAGCATGCTCAAATAAATAGTAAATAAGAAAGAGAAAAAACATATAGACAAAAAAGTGCCATAGAAGACAGGATATTCTCTAAAAGGCTTCTGATAAACTGTACTTCTCTTCTATAATAAAATAATTCTCAGTCGATAGAAATCCACAGCTAGACATAGGCTTTCCAAAGTAGGTTATTGTCGTAATCGCCACACTTGGCAGGCAGGTTGGCGATCGCAGAATTGTATTTTAAAGGATGCTACTGGCCATTCGCCGGTAGTCTTTGACGCATTTTAAGGATATACCGGAGTTCCGGGACCTGGAAAAAACTACTTAGAGCAAATAAATTGCCGTTTAGCACCACCTTATCCCTCTAGAAATGGCATGGAGTCGTATTGTTTGTAAGCAGCTAGCAGGAGAAAACTGTAGGCACTGGGACAAAATATCCAAAATCGACCAGTTATTCTTATAATAACACCAGTCTTAAGATATTGTAATACTAATGATACAATCACTCAATTTTGTCTAATCAACATCGAAATCATGTACCTAGGTACAACATATATACACAATGAAAAGATAGAGGAGGAAGGAGGGTAGGTAATTTGCGAACTCGCTATTATTTAAACAATAAGTAGCGATTCAGCTGTAAATGAGGACTAAAAATATAATGAATCGAAAGAAATATGCTTGTAGCTAGCTCCTTTTCCTCGGTGTGTAGCCAGCCTTACCCAGCTTAGTTGCACGCTAGCTATTGTTAAAGCTTTGGCCAGTCTGTAGCACGCATAATAATGAATGTTAATAGCTGTTTTCCTTTCACCGAATGACTGGATGTTTTACCTCCGACCTTTGCCACCTGGTTGATGAATAAGAAATCAGCGTGCGATGGCCACATGCGGGGAATGAATCTACTTGCTATTTGGGACAATTATTAATTTAAGTTTGCATAATTAGCTGTGATTGTTCAAAGGTAACACTTCATTTTGATGCAGTTCCGACTTGACGACATAAGACCGTCAATCCTTAGGAGGTGACAGTAAATCTAAGGTATAATATGTTTAATAAATACATCTTACATATTCATACTTACCTATATATTACTTTGTAAAGTTTATAAGTTTAAGTAATAATACTGATAATTAATTCAATATTGTAAATATCTCTTTCATAATCAACAACACCGCGGTACACTGGATGCATATAAATTCAAACTATTATAGGAATATTTAAAGGTGGCTTATGAAACATTATGCAACAACACTATGTGCCTAAGTTATTTAAATTACCTACTGTTCCGAAATATACAAATAACGGAAGCCTGCACGAATATATATTTCTAGATAATTCATATCCTGAAAAGCTGATTTCTATTTTATTGTCTGACTGCGGGTTTATAGTGACATCATTTAACGAAACAGCTTCGGAAAAAACGTGCACAAGCATCTGAAAACATATGTTACATTCTTCCCAGTAGGTACCAAGCTGCAAAATATTACACAACTCAGAGCTTCACAAAAAACAATTGCTTATTATTATGGCAGCCCAGTAAATACAATGGCGATCAATTCCAAACATTGGTCGGTTATTGTCTAATGAAAAGTAATTAACCGGTCGTACCTCAGCGGGGGAAGGCTAGGGGGGGTGTTGTCAGACAATGAGAATGGAACAATCAGTGGTACGAGTTAAAGAGGCGACGCTGAGTCAGCGGTCTAGAGACATGTCTTGTACGTACCTAACTAGCTGAATGTTGCCGTGAAGCAGGAAAAGTGGATACGGCAAAGGTTTCCACGCTTAGCATCGAGCTGTAAATAATACCGAAAATCGGAATTGTGTATGTTGATGCTTATCGCTATCCGTACGTATGGCAGCCTGCTATTTTACTGGGTACAGTGTGCTATTTAAAACATCTTTGTATCCATCCGTTGTTTTACTATAGTTTATAATCATCAACGTCGTTTGTAAACCTTTAGTATTTGGGACCTTGTTCTCAAAAGCTTGCGGAAGCCCTTATCTAACTTATGGTGTCAAAAAGAGACTTCCACTTATATTACAAGCTACGAGCTTTCGAGAAACGGGCCCTTGGACTCACGTGTTTTCACTTCTCATTCTCAAATTTGGTATAAATGCACTTCAGCCATCCGCTGGTCATTCATCTGTGAATCGTGACAACACTGTCGTAGCTATGTCGTATACGATAAAACCACGATACACGACATCACATTTATTTTATGGAGCACTTCAGTATTTCAATATCTTGATTGTCATAATAATTAATTACGAGTGGGTATCTTGTATAAGTATCTGCGACGGTATATCTGTTCAACATGTGTCATTGTGAATTTAATTCACATCAATTCTGTAGTGCCTTTTTCTAATCTGAATACGACACTGAATAGGCCCTTAAACGGCACACCACTATCCATGTTACCCCCTGTATGCAGTTCAATGCTCTCGGTTCGGTAGTTGATCTCCGTCCTTACGTCCATATCTATGAATATGTAGATACAGCAGTGTTATTCACTTAAGGTGCGTTCAAACCAAAAGAGCATTCGCTGTTTTATCGCCCGTTCTACGAAATCCACCAATCACGTTTTGTGTAACGATCAAATTTCGTAGAGTGGGGGGTTAGAATAGCGAATGCTCTTTTGGTTTGAACGCACCTTAAGGAAACCGCCACGCTAACAGCGCTGTGTCAGCGCTGCGGCAGCGTCGAAACTAAAAATGGTATTCACTAATGCACTTTAAACGACACTAGCGCTCGGTGACGAATGGGGCGTGAGCTGGAACTACACTACGTCGAGAGTTACCGCCTACAGTTCGATGACGAGCTGTTCTACGTTAGTGAATACCGTTTTTCGCAGCGCTGCGCTCTACGTCGAAGTGAAGGCTGTCTCGTCGTCGAGCTCGTTGACGAACGCAGCGTCGAATGTGTGAATAAGAGAATAGCGTTGCAGATACCGCATCCACTGGTCTCGCAGCCTTGGTCCCGTTCGGTTAGTTAAACCGCAAAGACGCCGACATAACTTCATTGATTAAAGTTCATGTTAATCGAACGGTCACTGATTTGTAGAACTGCTCACGAATTCCGAATCCGTGTACGACGAATAACAACGAATAATAAGGAAGTTATTTCGCTTGTTATTAAAATATTAAATAAGTATGGTACCCATGTTTACTACTCGTTTTTCTTATTAATATTTGGTACCTACTCGTACATAAGTAGATCTGACTGAACATAATATTTTTCAGACTCGGATGCATTGATCATCTAGTACCTATTACTATTATAGCATTACTACTGGCTACCACCATACAATAGAATACAATATCTTTATTTTACCACAAAGACAAATACTTACATAAACTTCCATAATTTATTAACCTTCAAACCTTAATTGTGAGCTCAGTGTCTGGACAGCTGTCTGGCAAATTACGTGATTTCAATAATTCCATATTTGACAATATTTAAGATAGAATGATAAGGTTGTATCACTTTGAGAATTGGATTGCTCACATTACATTTAACTTGTGCGGAGTCTTATATGTTAGAAACACGTGCATTATGTATAGTAGATACCTGTTAAACTGAAAAACCTATGCGTATAGCGGGTGCATACTATACATTAATATCTAATAGAAATATTATAGAACTTGCTAAGATACAATCTGTACCTAATTACATTTTTTTATATTTTTAGTTTTACTCTAGGTCAATACTTTATGTTCTTTTATTAGCTTTCAATTTTATTATTTTATGCAGCTCAATAAAGTTTTAAGTTACATGTAATATCTACCAAATATGAATTAATTACTCTTCCATGAAAAATCCTGTAAGAAGTTTATCTGCGCACAGAGATACTAAGTCTCCAACGCGCATTGGGCTAGAGTGAGCCTTCGTGAGAGTAGAGAGATCTATTTCATGATCTAAGCAAGGTGTACTTCTCCATTTAGTTGTACACCAGCAACTCACAGCCAACTCGTTTTGAAGGCCGGTAAAAGCAGGCGATTTTAATTTTCGCAGGCACACAATTAGCAATTATTTTTTAATTCGTGCGCTACTGGTTCGCACAAAAGGTCGTATTGTCGTATGACATGTACGGCACTTGAGTTCCTTCGGGTGTAGAGTTCGGGCAGCTGCGCCGGCGCAGCGCCGGCGCGTGAAGATGCCGCGATACCAACCGCCCGCCACATGACGCACTTGCCGAACTGACGACGCGACGTGACATAACAGGGGTGCAGGCCTGCTACTGCGAACACCGAAGTTCGTAAACGGGGATTTGTCTTTGTCACTCCAACGAAGCCGTCATTAGAGTGACAGAGAAAAATCTCCGAAATTTGCGGATTTCGTAGGGTGTCAGAAGGCCAGTACCACACACAGACATTGAAAATCGAAAACCATCAACTTTTGAGACACTGCCATTGAATCGTAATTGGAATACAGGGATAGCTTAAATGCGCAAAAAAAACCGAACACATTTTCATTCATTGATTTTTAATTTTCGAAATAGATATGTCAATAAGTCAGTCAATTATATTTTGTATGCAGTTCTAAATGTTATCTGAATTAGTATCGGTTGGTAATGGCGAAATCCTAGAGAAACTGTCACAAACCTTTTTGTTTGGCTTAATGCGTCTACCATACGCTGCCGTCGCGTTATTGACGCGGGCTTACTTTTTATCCCATCCCGCTCGTATTAGTGTATTGGCACGAGCGAGAAAGTAAATAGTAGTAGCCTAGAAGTGAATAATCAAGATCAAGTGCGGGTAGTTCAAAATACCCGCGCAGCTCGAAGGTGTTGATACATTCTCTCGCCAGTCTGCCTGCGACCACGGGTGTAACGTCATGCCCGAAACGTCAGGATATAATTAAACGTAAGTTTACGCGATTAAGACCCGTTTGTCTTTAAAATATAAATAGTAATAGATTTTAACTTTTAATATACGCTTATAATGACAATTCGTACCTATTTAGATTTTAAACCTTTCGTATATTTTCCTCACTTTAGAATTAACATTGTTTAACATTAAAGACTAAACAATATATAAAGTTTAGCGATGTTACCCATTTCTTCAACTGTTCTATTCGGTTCCATACCCTGGAAAACTAGCTCTGCTTTCATTTCATACTGGACAACATGGTAAGGTCATTAAGATCTCCGTGTCATTATGTCCAGAGACCTATTCCGTGTAACTTTGAATACTTATCATTTTGAACTACCTATGGTAGGTACTAGATCTCTTAACTTCGGGTTTCCTATAACCCTATGTACCCACACAGCGCATCTCGCGGCTGTGTCTTGTGAAAATTCATCACCAGCGTATCTCAGTCCGCTGCTTGACATAGGTCCATCCTATTAACTATGCCTATATACGCATAAGGAGATAAATGCCCATAATTCGGATTGGCGATCGCAGTGATGTGTCCACTATGATAACGCTGCTGCCCATTATCAGTCTTCTATCAAAGAATGGTCAGTGACACTTCAGTCCCTCAGTTGACTCTTACGACACCCGCGGGAAGAGTTGAGGTGGTGACAAATGTATTCTTACTGCCGTCACCACACGGCAAAATTATGTACAGATAACGTCTTAATAACGTAATTGTCTAACGTAATAATTCCGGCTCTACAAGTTATAATAATTATATACTTTCGGTACAAGTTGGTTTGTCACTTGTAGATGATGTAAGATTTAGATTACATATTGAATTAAACACAAGACAACAGCCCAATCACACGTGGGCGTGCTGAAGCGCAGAACCTGATGATTGCTTTCTGATACTGCTTACGAAACTGTGGACCGTTAGTAGACAAACCAAAAATTAAAATAGCTAAACGGGCGGTGGTGAGGCGGCTAAGCAGGGCAATTGTGGAGCGCAGCGGGCGGCTCACCTCTCATTATTTTATAATAACTCGCATAGTGGGCGCGTGGAGAAACGGCGTGTCATGCTGCGGCATTACGGCCAGCCACGGGGCGAATAGCCAGCTCTTACCGAATTAATTGCTCCGTTCTGGGAGGTAGCCCGTCAGCCTAGCTGACCCTAGCTCAGCGGCTCGTTGTCGCCGCAGCCGCGGAACCGCCGATCCCCAGATAACGCCGATTGTTTTCCATCTACATCCGATTGTGCTTTGTTTCTCAGCACTGATTGAATTATTTTCGTAAAACGAGATATCTACAATTGTTTTTGCGTACCTGCCCAAAAAAAGGTCGTTTTCAATTAGAACAATCAAAGACCTTGATATGATTTCAATGTTACCCGTGCGGTAATCTCAAGTTGAAGAGCTATTTATTTCTCGTTGAGAATAGTAAATACACAAGCTAGTTAAGGATACAGATCCATAACCGGGCGCCGTATTCGTTCGGAACATCTGTACCAATCGATATAGCACTCGATCCGAGCGCGAGATTATGCTAAAGCGATGTCGAGACGTGTCGAATGGACCTATCTCTGGATCGATATAAATCATCTTATTAACTATTGTTTCGGGAGGTGTGGTGTGAACGAGCCGCGATGTTATCGCTCTTCTGATGTGTTTTAAATTAACATAATAGGTTTTGTGAATGGGTATTGCTTTTCTGTGTTTGTTGTTTTGAAAGCTTGCCTTGGGAAGCCTTTTCGCGTTTATTCGAATGCTTAGCATAAAGACAAAGTAACTTCATTATTTCATAACATGCATGATTAAAATTGCACATCTGTCTGACAAACAATGTTTCAATGGCATTATTTTCAGTTCCAAACTCTACTTTGATATTAAGTAATTACTTACATATTTTAATGCCGATGCTTCTTCGCTTAAATGTCTCTCCCATGCACGTCGTCTCGTTACAAAGTTACACGGAATTCATGTTGACGCTACGTTACGTACGTGTTGAAATGTTTATGTGACCGACATTTGGGTGTTTTCCTGCTTATGTTGTTTGTAACATTTTTAAGTAACGCCGCAGTAAATTATGACTTGGTTAGTCGGTTAGTTACAGGGAACACAAAGTATTTGACCTGTTTCCTGTATTTAAGTAAAATGGAAAACAAGAAAATCTAATTTAAAAAGACATATCGTAGTGCATTTATATCGAAGCTAAAAAAATTTATAGTTTTGTGTGAAGGAAGAGCTTAGCATATTGTGATTCATATCATTAAAATTATAATATTAATTAAAATTATGATATTTCTTGGAAGCACCAACCAAATGTTATGTTATATTTTAAAGACAAACGGGTCTTAATCGCGTAAACTTACGTTTATTATATCCTGCCCTGCGACTACGGGTGTAACGTCATGCCCGAAACGTCAGGACATAATTAAATGTAAGTTTACGCGATTAAGACCCGTTTGTCTTTAAAATATGAGTGATAATCGTGAAAGTTAAAATCAACAAATGTTATGTTTTTTAGTAAAGACTTCTATATTTATATGTGTGCCAGTACTACTATTTCACGTTTTCACAAACTTCACCGTTTCAGCCATATACGTAACAACAAGTTGTCTCTCATACAGTTCCTGAATATCACTTGATCCATCCGAGTTGATTCTTCTTTGAATATCATTAAATCAAATCGACACGTATCCTAATACATATCGTCATCAATTCATAGTATACAACGGTCGTATAAATATTCCCAAGGTTCACACTTACCGTATAGATAAGACACGAGAATAACAATCACAAAGCAAAGAGTTTGATGCCCCCAATGGTGTTACATCGGATTAGTTTAACTAGACGCGTTGCACATAGGGTTGCCATAATGGAAAATTAAATGTCCTGATAAAAATCCTGACATCAATCTATGGCCGGGATTACACCTGTGAGTTCTTACGTAAGTTGTAGGGACGGAGTTATACTAAGGAATGCGAGATGTACGTAGTTAAATGTGAAGAAAAATTTAGACCACAAAATTGACAACCCAGTGGACAAGTTTGTTATAGGTACATGACGGTGGAGAGTGATGACTTCTTCGGAAGAGGACGACGAAAAAGCAATAAACTAGCACGGACACTGAAAACATATATAATTTAGAGTAGGTACCTACATAGTTTTATTTACATTATATTTTTTTACTTACATATTTATTAACATAATATTAATATATTATACTCAAGTACAATCAATAGATGTAAAAAAGGGTCGACCTCTATATACTCGTAGAAAGTGACCCATTTTTATTTGACTTTTGACTTTTGTTTGTCTTTAAAATATGAGTGATAATCGTGAAAGTTTAAATCAATTGGTGAAAATTCCTAACTTCGAATATTTCTTCCAAGAAGATAGGTTGTGACAGCTTCTTTGTATACTAAATTTCTAATCCTAAAAGAGTAAGGCTCTACAATCCTGATAGCCAGGATTTCAGGAAATCTTGTGGTGCATGACAACCCTAGCCGCCCAAGACAAAGCTGACTCACCCGGGACTCAAACCAAACAATACCCACTTGGCCGGCTCTCACGCATCTACAAACTGTACCGTCACTCGCGAATCTTTTATTAAGTACCTACTTATTTAGATTAAGATAAACCGTATATTAAAACGATCTATTGAAGTGTAGGAGGACCATAATAATTTGTAACTGGCATTTGATAGGTAGATAAATGAAATTGCCGTTATAGTTACAATCAATCGCCTACTATTCAGTAAGTAACAACTGGATTAGATGGATACCTACGTACTACCTATAATACTTAATCTAATCCTAACGCATAATATAATACTTTGTTCATATACGGTGTACATAGGTACACCGTATACCAACGGTGTACATAGGTACCTGTACGGTACCAACGGTACAACTACAAAAGTGGATCCATACCAACTTTATGAATGAATCCATTCACTAGTACCTAAGAAGGTTGTATACCTACCTAAGTCGGTGCAGGTGTGCGTACACTGTATTTATTGCTCATCAAGATTTATAAACATCTTACCAGCTTTTTCTATCCTTCGCTTCCTATGAAAACTAACAGTTTCCTTAATCGTTTTTTAGGGTTCCGTAGCCAAAATGGCAAAAACGGAACCCTTATAGATTCGTCATGTCCGTCTGTCCGTCTGTCCGTCTGTCCGTCTGTCACAGCCAATTTACTCGGAAACTATAAATGCTACAGTAACGAAATTTGGTAAGGATATGTGTTGTATGAACCGCTACAGGAATGTGATACTAAATTGTAAAAAAAAACCATTGGGGTGGGGGCCCTCCATACATGTAACTGAGGGATAGAATTTTTTTTTTAGTTGTACATAAGCGTGTGGGGTATTAATAGAAAGGTTTTTGAAAATGATATGAAGGTTTATATGTCACATTTTTATTTAAGCAAATCGTTTTCGAGATATCAGGTCTCAAAGTCTGAAAAATGTGTCCCCCCCCCTCTATTTTTTAAACTACGCGATATAAAATTCTGAAAAAAATATATGTTATGCACATTAATAAACTCTATCAACGATTTTTGGTTTGATAAAATTATCTCCTATAGTTTTTGAGGTAGGTTGATTTAACTGTATTTTTTTAATAATAAATTGATAATGGTACGGAACCCTTTGCGCGCGAGTCCGACTCGCACTTGGCTGGTTTTTTTATTTAGACACTATCACTTTTACCTTCTAATTAATGACTACGTTATTTAGAATCTGAACAAAACCAACTACGTAATAATTTTCATCACACTTGCTGTCTAAGCGCGCCATTGCTTGCGCGCGTAGCGGGAATAATAGCAAAATGGTATTCCCTAGGGAGTAATAGAAATGTCAGTACGTCATTTAATAATATTATGTCATAAAACTTATTTTTTTGTCGGCAAGTGTGATGAAAAACATAGTATGCATCACGGTAGGTAAGCGGAATACTAACTCGAGTCATAAAAGCCCTCCGCGTAACGGCGTCGGGCTTCTAACACTCTCGTTAGTAGTTCCGTACTTACCTCCCTTGATGCACAATGTACTCGTAAATACTAAAATTAATAAACCTTATAATACTATGCTGAGGTGGTTCCCTAAGCTTTTTTAATTTAATTTTGCTTCATTCATTCAAGAGTAATATCTATTCAAAAAGTTTGTATGTACATTTGAATCACTTCTTCGAAATTGATAAACATTGATAGGCTGGTCAAGTGCTGAGGAAGATCCATCACATTTCCCAAAAAGTCCTAGAAAGTTTGTATGGAAATTTCCTTTCTTGTTATCAGATTCCTATACATTTGAGGAAACAAAAAAGGAATGTTTCATACAAACATTTCGGGATATTTTGGGAAATGTGAAGGTTCTTATTCAGCATCATTGACTCACCAATCTACCATTATCAATATGGAAGATGTGATCCAAATGTCGTCAGCCTCCGTAGCCTAGTTTCTAGTGATCCTGCCTACGAAGCTGGAGGTTCTGGGTTCTAATCCCAGCGAGGGCATTATTTGTGTATTTATTTATCACAAATATTTGTTCCTTGGTCATGGCTGTCTATGTATTTAAGTATCTATCTATTATATATATCGTCGCCTAGTGCCCACATCACAAGTCTTAATTGAGCTTACCGTGGGACTAGGTCGATTTGTGTAAGATATTCCAAGATATATATTTATTTATTGAATGTACAAACTTTTTGAGAAATGCTGTCCAACATTTTTCCCCATCGGATGCCCGTCGAACAACATACACGATTTTTAACAACAGCCATCTTAGAAATTAGAATGACCTGAGCAGTCACGTACACTTTCTTTTGCTATAAATCAAGACGGGTGCCCAATAACGTGTCACTGATGATAAATTATTGATTGTGCGATCGATCGCGCTCTCGTTAGCTTTATCTGGGCGTGTGCAGACTGCGCGGGCGCAATTGGCCGTGATACAATTGTGTCGGTTAACTTCAACTCAGATAAATCCACTATAACCACTTCAGATATTTATTGAAAAAGTCGTCATGTGATGATTTGATTGGTAGATTTATGGCAAAAGCATTGAATATAGTGGTCCTGTTCGACAAATTCAGCTTCTACACCATCTGAACTAGACATCCACCATCCACCATCTTTCAAACAAATATTTTTTGATTGGATTTATCTTCATTTGATATAATCGATTGCAATTTATCTACTTATGTTTGAAAAAAACTCAGTGTCGATTTGTATAATTCTGAAATAATAGACTGGATTTTTGAAGTGTTATGTATTTATTTGCAGATAATATTAACGCTGAGTTTACGTCAACTAACATCCATATTGAACAAGCTTTTTTCGTTGACTGGTTTTGATGAACCATTCGAAATCCATTAGAAATAAACTGTCATACGGACTTACATACATAGGTAGATATGTATAATCTTATATTTTATGTATAGCCTCATATTTTGTTGATCGTGATGTAAATAATGTACCATCTTCATGCATCGCATAAGTACCCGTTTCGCTCCCTTGCTGGCCGTGGGTTTAACTCTGCCCAGCCCCGCCTACAAGAGATTTTTCGTACGCAGCTTGTTTATCTCGGGTGAAGGTGATTAGTTCTGGGATTGTTCAATAAATAACGTCTCATTACAATGGCAGCTCGCGGCCGCATCGGACGGTATTTCACGCGCCTTACTCGTACATATACATAGGGGCCGCAGGGATGTAGTTAGTGCGAGGCTTTTGTTGTACCGGTAGTACCTAACTACTTACCTAGGTTTTTTTAATACATAGAAAATTTAATTGTAGTGAGAGCAACTGTTAAGACTGCGTGATGCCTAAATTTCTGAAAATAGGCGTCTTGGGTCATAATTAAACACGTACCTCACTTACGTTCCACTCTACTTTGAATCATAATTCCTAGTTGATTCTATGTTAAACATAATATAGCTTCAAGCATCTATAATACAACTCATACGTAGTCCTAATTATATGTACACAAAAGACTTAAGATGTATCGATCATTGAAACATCCTGTAACGCCGTACCTACATGATTACAAGGAGTTTTCAGCCTTAAGTCAAGGGTCCGATTTGTAAAAATACGCTATTTGTCAACGGCTCGTTTGGTCCAACATTACTCATGAACATCACAAATATAATCGTATATAATATAATTTATTTTCGTGTCAGAAGTTTATTAGTTATTATTATATATTTATAATTCAGGCAGACATTGAAAACAACTGATGTAAGCCGCTGGTATACACATAGGTACATACCTAAATCTCGTCACATTATCATCACGTTATCCTTCCTAAATCAATATGGCAGCGTTTAGATAGCATACATCTAAAAATTGGAGTACCGACGATATCATACTCGCATCTTCCACCAATGGCGATTCCGGCGAAAGCAACAAATTCTTCCGTATTCACACGCACATTTAGCGATGTCAAGAACTTAACATCCTAGTTTTCCTAAAGCGTGCTCGATCAAGTCCCAGATACCTCGTTATCCTCGCATAATCCAGAATTTCCTCCAGATCCGTTCCTGGCAGGGGCGTGGCGGTCGTGGCGGCCGCGGGCGCGGGCGGCGCGCGCGCCGATAAACGGCCGTCCGGGCTGCGCCGAGGGCTGCGCAGTGCTCCGCTTTGCGCACCTAGAGTTTCCACGCTCGGCGTTATCATCGTTAGGCGTACACTCAAATTTTATTAGTTATTGGAATTTGCTTGGGATTCGGTGGTAAATAGTCATAAACTTGAGTAAGTACAGGGTGTAACGAACAGTGGTGATCCTACTAAAGGCGTATGCATTCAGTAGGTATCAACTATCGTATCCTTGTAATTTTTTTACTTGTAGCTGGGCGTCTAACCTGTATTAGTTTTGTTACTGCCTAACAAGGGGAAAATTTATGTAAGAGATGAAATCATTAGATCAGTGTCCAACAGAGAAAGTACTCGGAATATCTTTCTAAACACAAGTCACAAGTCACAACAGACAACCACCATACTTAGATATTTGGGATTGCTTATTGATTTAAGTGTGAATGATAATGATGACATTTTTGAACGTTTTTAATTTAATGGATTTAGATTATGATTTCCACAATATTTTTATTTTTATAATACTTAAACGAAAATGCAATTATTTACAGCCTCGACTATGGGAATAAACTCAAGAGAGATTAAAACATAATTTTTCCTAATGAGTGCCGTAATCTTAATAAAACACGAACGATGTGTTTTGGGGAAAAGCTTGGATTTTAACACAAATATTACGTAACTACGTATTTAAGCTGTGCGGAAATGTGACACATTTTTCCCCTTAAAAACATAACATTCTGAGCATAAAGGTTATTAATATATTTAATTAACAGATTGTGATTATTCTGTTTACATCCGTGTTCCCTTGGCACTCGGCACACCGCACAACGTTAGATATCTGAAGTGAGAATGTGATTTACTCTTATTGCTTGTTTTAGATAAATGCCTCGGGGTACAAGATTTAACTTGTTGCGTGCCTTGATACTTAAATGCAGTGCTGCGTTGTAATTTCATGATAATACGAAAAACTTGTTTTCATAATAATGAATATATTTCTATAGAATGGTACCTACTGCTAAACATATGGGAAAATATTTTAACATAGCAATTGGTTTTTGTCTTTCCTTTGGACATTGCAAAAGTTAAGGAAAAGAAAGCTTAGTTATTGATTGATCCGTATAAAATCCGCTGTTCTTTCACAAATCATAAAAATATGCACGCCACCAGGACAGAAAAACAGGAGACAAGATGATTTTTTATAACTAACATGCATGATATTCAAAATGTCATAATTTAAGTACCTACACGCCTAGTTGTTGTTGCATTTCAAATTAAATATGATACTTATGTATACAAATAATATCAAGGCTGAACAAGGTTTGAATTTGCCTAATACATGTGCTATGACTAACTTGTACCTATAAGTAATAGGTATTTAACCAAGAGACCCATATAAAAAAATGGCGATGAGCCTCACAGGCCGCTCAAAGCCCAAATCGGAGTACGGTAGGTAGGTGTGAAATATAATTTCTTTCTTCATCGACCTAACTCGTTAACAACATCGGTATCAGCCGGGCTATCTGCGGCCAGTACTGAGGTGCGTCTTTAATAAAAGCGATAATTAAATGTTGTACTTGAGTTGTTTATACCGGGACGAGGGCCCGCCCCCGGAGCAACGGTATGGAATAACGAGTATCGTTGCCAGTGCGGATCTTTTGCTCCGAATTTGGATCCTTTTGGCATCTGGTGGAACTTTTGCGGATCCTTGATCAAATCCGACTAATTTGGAACTTCATAATACTCCCCATTTTTTACTATACCCTTAAAAACCTTAGGTTTTCAGGATGCTTAGCTTAGCCAAGTTGCCAATCGCTAACGCTTAGTACTGTATCGTAGTTTTCCCTCTCCGTCACTCTTTCATATTAAATGCAACAATGACAGTTATCTGCCTTTCGTTTACGATTGACGATTGAGCGTTAGCGATTGGCAACTTGTCTAAGCACCCAGTATTACTAGAGGCAAGGCCGAGGCCACACAAAAGTCTGGAAGTTCGTGAAAGTTTTCGGATCGTTTTACAGCCGACATCGAAGCGAATCGGAATAAGGAGCTGGCAACACTGATTAACGAGTTCGTGTGTGCCATGTATATGGGTAATGGGTAATCCTTTCGAGTGGGAAATGCGTGTTGATAGCTGGAGATACTGTATTATACTCGTCCGGGGTGAGTCAGGACTACTGTGTGCCATTTTGATACCTGTAGTACCTGTACATAATATATACCTACAACTACATATCTAAAATTTATGTATAACATCTTTTTAAATCGTCGTGAGATTGCCAATCCCGTTATGTGCATAATTTCAGGAAATGGAAAATCTATTCAAAGTACATATGTTTACAGTTTTCTTTTGTCATAACGATTTGCACTCTTCTCTCTCTCTCTCTCTCTCTCTCAAGTGTGGGTATTGGCAATATTAACGAGTTGTATTAAACTAAAATATTACGTTGACGTACCTACACAGGGAATTTGCGTGTTGTTGAAAAATTATACGGCGATCCACGTAATTAAAAATTATGAATAGATACAAAGAAAATTAAATGATAACTTCCTATCACTAAACTAACCTAAATGAAATGTTTAATTAAATATTGTATTGTACTGTATACATTAAGGGACATACAAAAACAGTTAAAAGATACGTTTCCTAAAAATACTGAGGTATTGAATAGATGCAGTCGACTATTTTTAGGCGATGCGAAGTATAGTTAGCAGCACTTGATTATAGGTAGGGCAAAAATACATATATATCGTAGGTAAGTATACGCCTGCCTATTTTCCTTTAGGTACTTAAATTGATTTTCGCGGCATTGACAAGGAATTCCGAGAGAGTTCGTTAAGTACCTTTTCGCCAACTGAGCATTTTCAGAATTATCACCTTAGTACTTATACCTATTAGGTATGTACTTATAAAGAGATTTCTCAAACACTCAAAAAACACGAAGTAGCATTTTTAAGAGGCATTTCAGTTCCAAATCTTCAGCATATTGCTAACAAATCACCGCGAATGGGTCGTTTAGCCGCTATTTGTTGCCCTCGGGAGGTGCAAGCTGTACACCTAGCAACACAGAATATGCAAATTAAGTTAAAAATAGCCTTTAATGCTTGGTATTAAAGAAGTAGCTCAGTGTTGCGCCCACCGTAGGGAATTTTACTGTTTACAATACAACCCCCTTGCCTTGGCCCCCGTTTCCGCTCCTTCCTCATCCGTAAACATCGGGCGAGACGCTTAGCGCTCTCACCTCGGGAAATTTAAAAAAGCGTGTTGAATCTTACATTAAATATGAGATGTGAAGGTAACATATAAATAAAGAATATTAAGCTTTGTGTATTGTGTAGTAAATAATATTTTTCACCGTCATTATCACAAGAAAAGAAAAAGTACGTGATTAACTTGTTGGTGAAACGTACATGGTACCTAATTATGGTACTTAATTAGGTTTCAACTCTCCTGTGGACATGCGCAAAGATTTATCAATTATTTTTTTATATGCTTAAAAAATCTTATAAAAAATATGCGGGGTGCGGATTATATTGAATTTAATTAAAATACTTATATGCTATTCATAATTTAATGAAACTGTGTAATATCTCTCTTTTATACCCTCAATTAAAAACTCTTAGCAAATAAAAAAAAATTGGGCGCATACAATTTATCTATTGCAAAAAAAAATCAAACGAAAAACGCTTCTTTTTTGTTTTTGTACCTACCATAAATTATAATTATTCATGTCCTGATATTTTTATTGTACTTCAATACTCAACTCCAGTACCTTACTTATCAAGCAGTCGGTTTTATATAATATGTTACCTACAGTGTGTATCTGAACGAAAGGTGAACCTTTTAGCCTGATGGCGACCAAGTCTAACATAATACAGTGATATAGTTTTAATTCTGACAAGAATATCTACATTACTTTATATTTTTATTTGAGATGAACTAAGTCAAAAACCGGGAATAGTATCATCATCACTCGTTAAGTGCCTGTTCTGATCTTTACAACGTCCGTTGTCAAAATTCTATTGAAACTTGACATCTGACACAATCATAAACATTTTTATAGAACCTTCTCAGCCATTAGCCTGATGGCGACCAAGTCTAACATAATACAGTGATATAGTTTTAATTCTGACAAGAATATCTACATTACTTTATATTTTTATTTGAGTCAAAAACCGGGAATAGTATCATCATCACTCGTTAAGTGCCTGTTCTGATCTTTACAACGTCCGTTGTCAAAATTCTATTGAAACTTGACATCTGACACAATCATAAACATTTTTATAGAACCTTCTCAGCCATCATACAAAGATTTAAAAATTTCGTAAAATATCGAGGAATATGAATAAAAAGTATGCTATTGTAATTTAGGCGGATTTTTATTTTGTCGTTTTTTAAATTTTCCAAATTTGGACTTTTTTAAATTTTTTCTACTCAGAATCACGAGCTTCTTCGATCCTGATAGAAATAAAAAAGTGTCCAAAAAAAATTCCATTGAGTTACTATTTTTCATACACTTTCTTCAACCATAACTCAGTGGAAGACAAAAAAATTTATGGAATTTTCGGGACACTTTTTTCTGCTAATGAGGATCGAAAGAGCTCGCGATTCTGAGTAGAAAAAATATAACAAAATCGACATTTGGAAAATTTCAAAAAATTACAACAATATAAAAATCCGCCTATTTACCATAGGTACTTAGTCATCACGGGGCTGATAGGTTTCCCTCTCGTTCCAATACATCCCTACTGCATTTAAGACAGTCACAACCACTTACATGCTCAAATCTAATCTTAATAGAGCAAAGCGTCGATATATTTGAGGTAAAGGGTGCTCAAAGTAACCTCTTCAGAATATTACCCTATAATCCCTATATTACTCCAGCCTTTATCCTAACACGCCGCTCGGATAGGTGTGGCGGATGGCAGCATCCCTAACGAGCTCCCGCGCTCCATGAACGTCTCGTAAAAAATAATAAACAATTTACGTTCCGCGACACGCACCGTCATTACCCTGTATTAACTATCAGGGATTTTTCCGAGCCAATGGAAAAACACTCATTTTCTTGGCCGTGTAGAAAATCCCAGGGGGCTGCCATAATGATCTTAAATGCGATTCAGTTTAGGTTCGGCTTGTCAGTTTTTGACAATTATTCTATGGTACTGATACTGACACATCGCCATTCAGATTTTTAAAATTATTCTAAACCGCATTATTAGTAGATCGTGACCCGAATTCCTTTTTACTTGTCACCTATTCGGTATGTTTCTGCAGTATATGCTACCATCGTCCGGCTTTTATGAAAATAGGTAATATAATGCATTACTAGCAATCGTTTGCAAGTGCATACTTACCTACAAATATTACCTACAAATATTTTAAGTCACTGTACAGTTAATTTTATTTTCTTCTAAAGATCAATGTAACTCGCGTATGCGTTACTGTGCTACTGCTTGTCAAATGCTTCGACCTGTGACTGCTAAGATCTAATTAAAGATTAATTTTGAAGTACATTGCTTCTACTTAACTTTTCTTAGAAAGGTAATTAATTTTGAAATTTCAGTTTTAGCCAATATGGCCACGGTGTGGTTAGAAATTTACAAGTCATTGCTCGGTTTTAATTAAACCCTGCATGATGGTAACAAACTGTATAATTTCACCAAACTTGTTCTGCCAACTGTCATCTCAATTAATTTTATAACCTTGTACCTGTATGACTTTTAGGTTATAGACTGGGTTGAACTGAGACTAAGTATGAACGACACGTGACCGTGTCTTCTCGTCTCGCGTGATAGGTCGAGCCCGATAATTACTGAGACATATCGCCGTGTATTTTGTGACACGTACCACTCCAAACGTCGTTATGGATACGTCTTTTAATGTTACATTGTTACAAATTATTTATTGAAAATAGTAGGTAATCATTTTGTTGTGTTACGTGCTCATCGAAAACCAGCTAGAGTAGAATAGCACGGATCAGATTATCTGATTTCTGATTCAGATCAGACCAATCCTGGAAGAAAATGTTCTAAAGATCAGTGTAGTTCTGCTAAGGATTAAAGTTAATTCTTATTTTGACACGTGTTGACAGTTGACATAAAAAACAAGAAAATAATCCTAAAATGTCTACTCAGTAATGCCAGCCTCACACCTGTAAGTTTTTACGTAAGTTGTAGTGTGGCCACATTGGCAAACCATACGTGCGAGAGGGATTTCCGATATCGGCCTCTCGCTCCAACTTATGAAGTCGCTCACCGCTGTCGTCGATCGTGGCCAGGCCGTTACAGATTTTAGCCTAGGACCTGTCTCACCATCCTCAAATAAATTGTATCTGTCACATGTGTCAATGCTGACCTTTTCTTTTGTTCGAGTATGCCTCGGGAAAATGATGGTAATAACTTTGTCTACCCGCGAATTGTGAAACAGACCGTTGGTACCTACTTTTCGAAACATTACAAATTTTTGATTTTAAATACATTATTATTATACGTATATTAGTATTAGTATATTAAATACCTACTTTTCACTAATCAGAATCCTCCAACAGTTCATCACTATCGTTTCCGTATCAACGCCAAATTATTGAGAATGTACCGTATAAAAAATCTTTAAACTGAAAAATAAAATAAAAAACGTTAGAAATCTTATAAAAACTGTCAAATTATTCTACAGCTACTCATATGTATACTAATACAGCGTGTGTATTTGAGACGGGCGAATATTTTAGTGGCGATTACTATCGGACCTAGGGAACCTATTACATAAATTTATTTTAGAAATTAAGGTATTTTTTTTTTCATACAAAATAATTGAGCCCACAATGTATTGCATCCACTGGTAGCCACATTACTTAAAGTAGACATAAGTATCCAAACGTCATACGAGTCTCATGTCAGTTGGCCGGCATACATTGCTGCTGGGTTGCACTTTAGAAAAATCATTACACCTAATCAACAACAAAATTTAACGAAATGGTTATCTTATACGACTCGTAGGATCAGATATTATAGCTGGATTAATTATTCGCCCGTATCAAATACCCACGCTGTATAATAATTGATAATGAGAACACGCGTAGGTATTTTTAAATCAACAATAACAGTACTTAGCTGAATAAATATAATAAGTATATTTGTATCGTTAAAGCCCCATCAGCAGAGCACAAAAACATAAGCGCTTTTCCTATTAAAAGGCAGATGTCTCCAAAGATACATTAGGAGTATTAACGACACAAAAAAACTGTCCCCATACGAATGCAACAAGTGTATAATTCTCGGAATACCTAACAAATGTAAAGTTTTTTCGTTGTCCAGGCTACATGGCCCAATTAAGGGGACACGGCCGAGGGCTCTCTTATAATTTATTCGCTGGGATTTTGTTTTGTGCCACGTTTTTGTCTCGATGGGAATCGGGATCGTAAACACCTTGTTTAGTCGTCTTCGAGCTTTGTTAGCGATGATAACCGATAATGCCGTCCCGATCTGATATTTAGATACATACTTACTGTAATTTTATTAACGGAGATTAGGTATTTTATGGTGGTATAGGTAAATCGGTAAATTTGTAGCTAACTGAGGTTCACATTTAGGTATTTGATACCTGTTATTAATAGGTAAATACATGTCCTTATAGGTATTAATTACTCATAGTATACTCGTACCAAATAGTATTTACCTATCCTGGAGACTAACCCCCTTTTTCATAAACGTTTGTTAACTTAACAAGCCGCTAATAACTGTTTGTCCCTTTTGCTCTTATGGACACATTGTTGAGACCGAAAGGGACAAACAATTATTAGCGGCTTGTTAAGTTAGCAGAAATTCATAAACATGAATAAGGGGGTAAATGTAAACCTACCTGGTACATTCACCAAACAACCGCATATTTTACACATAGGTACCAATAATTTAGATACCTAATTTCAAAGATACCATCAGACATCTAGGATTACGAGTACATGCTATTATAATACAGTAAATATATTTATTTTTAAATAAGTGGCGGTTGTTTTTCGTCATTTAGCGTATATTATTTTTGCCAGCCACCCCTTGCATCGAGCGCGTTCGCTTCTCGGAACGCTTTAATTGCACTCCCGCGCAGATCGAACGTTTAAAATCGATTTTTATTCGATTTATTTCATCGGAGCTTGCATTCGGAATCCTGTTTTGTTTTGCGTTGTGTTTATGTAAATTTTACACGCATCTACTGAAACTACTCAATTAATTAACGTAAGTCAATTAATTAAGGGAGATATAATTGACTAATTGAAAAAAAAACATGGCGTTATGTAACAGTCCGTTCAGTCAGTTGTTGATTTGATGAATTGAATCGGCAAAATATAATTTAAAATAAATATC
Organism: Thaumatotibia leucotreta; assembly: GCA_025490895.1. NCBI lineage: Eukaryota > Metazoa > Arthropoda > Insecta > Lepidoptera > Tortricidae > Thaumatotibia > Thaumatotibia leucotreta. The sequence continues at coordinate 15,395 of JALPQI010005737.1, read as the reverse complement.
TTTGGACATCTTATACCTACAAATCGACCTAAAAGTCAAGGCTTTTGATGTGGGTACGAATCGACGATAGTATATCGACGGCTTAAAGGCAGAACCAACTATTTCACTTAAAAACATGTTTTAGCAAATGCTTTTCTATGTCTTTGGCATAAAACACTAATTAGCAGAACCAATTTCAGGGAAATTGTTAGTTCTGCCTATAATACGACGATATAATTTATATTAGATGTTATGTACCTACATACACAGCCAAGACCAAGAAACAAATATCTGTGATAAATAAATACACAAATACCTAATGCCATCGCCGGCATTTGGACCCGGATCCTCTATCAGCTTCGTAGGCAGGGTCATTACCAACTAGGTTGACCAAAAATCACCGTTCTGATTGATGTAACCTAACCTGTATTGTATTAGGTACGTAACTATCTAGTGAAAGTTTGAATTTTATCATGAAATATAATTGGACAATACATAACCATTAACAAAATCTCCTCTTTCTTTTCTTATACATTTTTAAATAATGCCTAAGAATATGTGTATTTTAATTGGAGAGGTAAAAGCTAGGGCCAGTTTGCCAGCCCGCGTATTCCGGTCGTATGGGGAATTGTCGCATTCTTGGCGCGTGTCTTCACACCACAGGTTTATAGTCAAATCTGCCACAAAATCGTTTTATTGAACCTTGAAACGAAAGAACAGAATCCAAACTGGATCGCCTTCAGCTTTCCCACAAGATATTGAGCAATTTCAGAGCTTTTGTTCAACACTTTAAGTCTCATTTTCTTTACATTGGTATCCCGGCAAGTTATTCCAAGATTATCCCTTTGAAGCAATATGAACTTAATTATTGTAGATGACAGTAGATTTTAGATTGTTTTATTAGTTATCACCTCAAAATGCAGTATTGGCGATACCTATTCGTGCGCGTAATGAGGTGAAACAATTCAAAATGCTTGCGAGTCAGGAGTGCCTGGCGAGTGCTTGTGTCCAGGGAATTGCTCCAATTTATTTGTTACAAAGTAACTTATGCACATTAATAAATTAAAAGGTGTTATGAGAAAATTATATTGAATTATGATTTTATACCTACCCATTACATTCTATGGACGATATTTAACTCAAGTTACAATACATACATACATGATTAAGCTATTGTAGGTACCATCATATATTAACTTCACCTTTAAGCTTCATAAACTGTAATTGTTATAGAAGAAACCTAGGTTACTCAGAAACATTAATACAACCAGACACATGAGCGTTGTCAATGACAACTTAAATGTTTATCTGTTGCCTAAAGATGCGAACAAGCTTGAAGAAGCTAGAACATGATAGTAAGTTTCAAAATTTTTGACAGCTGTATAGTAGCCAAGTTGCCAATCGCTAACGCTCATTGGTAGTAAATAGTGGTAGTATATGCCTACATACCTAATAGTCACACATAGTAGAGCAATGAAAGAAAGAAATAAAATTTACTTTATTAGCACAATTCAACTTATAATAACTATAAATAACAACATATATAAAAACAGATTGCGCTAAATGGGCTGCATTCAGCTTTGGTGTCACGAAATGAGCCACAGGGCACATTTCGCGACGCTGATTTTCAGTGAAATAGTTTGTAGTGAAGTAGTTTTACGTGGATAATAGTAATACAAAGCTCTTCCGGATTTCCATATTGAGAATTTTAGACATTCTTGCTGTGACATGTCCCAAATCCCGACGTCACGAATCGTTAAGTGTATGGCACTAGGTTCAAATCACCAGCTGATTAACGTCCGTATTAATCTAAGTAGGTAGGTAAGGTACTATGCGGAAACTCGAACACTTGCATGGAGCTTTATGTTAATCAAGGGACTGAATTATTTATTTCTAGTAAGCCAGTTGAGACTGCTCTTGTAGATTGTACAGCTGATCGCTTTTTATATCCAACTACAAATGCAATCCCCTTTACAGCGCACGATAAGGGGATAATCCCTGAGCGTCCGTTAACTCCGTATAGCCGACGGGTGATCCGCTTTACATCCACTATCCTTTATAATCGCCACTGGCTGACCCCAGTCGGACAAAGACAAACGTCTTAAACAAAAGCGAGGGAAAAGGACAGGTGCAACCACTCGCGTTCGGAGCAAGGTGCAACAAAATCGATCAGGTGTATTTGTTTAAACAAGGTGCTCCATAAATGTCTCAAGACACTGTCATAAAATTAATAATTCGCTTTCCGTGGTCAGAAAGACAGGCGAGAAGTTTAAATGATTTTATATTCTTTTGCAATGCCGTTAGGGACAACTAATAGCGTTAGATATTTAATATTATGTTACTAGACGTAGTAGTTTCCGATTGCAAAATGTAATTTAATTTTTATTGCCTACATTTAAATTATATATTTTTACGGCTACCGTAATTGGCACGTTAGTGAATGCTGTATTATCGACTATGTTTTAATTAGTGGTTTCCAATATTAGAAGGTAGGAAGGTGTGTCCACTATCGCATTTCTTCTGAAATGGTCTGAATATTTTAAAGTATTTAAACGCAGCTATCGACTATCAACGACCCATCGCGCTTACTACGAGCTTTTTACTGAGTGCTTTGCGTAGCTAATAAATAAGAGTACGATTATATTTATATTTTGAACGGAATACAATAAAAGCCGTGTTTAAGTACCAAGAAATGTATTGTTCAATATTAGTTTTTCCAGTACAATCCAATAGCGAAATTATTCACATCTTTTATAGCATTGCACTTATACTGGCACCTCTATTATTATTATAGTGTAGGTGCCGGTACAAGTGTACACGCAAACGAAAGTTATCAATACCTCAGAACAAATATTTCGACAAAAACCAACACATTCTAAATACCACAACGTAAGTAATCGCACCTAATTGTAGTTAGTTATGTGTAAAGATAATTAATTTTTATTGTAATGGTAGTAATTTAGTTTATGGTGCGTGGCCGCAGCCTGTATATGGCGGTGACCGGTGACAGCCGCGCGCGCCGATGGCCCGTGTAATCTCAGACAGGCCGGCGCGGGCGCATGGATCATGTTGCTATCACCCGCTGTCCTGCGGTTAATCTATACTCGCAAGGCTAGCTAATTACAACAATATTAATAACACGTAGTTGTACTAGTATGTATAATATTTTCTTTTCTTACTGCGATAGTTATTCATGAAATAAAACTATTAACTATTTAAATTACCCCCGGGAAGTCAATCGTGGACCACGGACTCTGTAAAGTGTTCCAAATGTCGAAAAATCCGTCGTTTTATTTCATGAACACGTAGTCACATGTCATTTATTTCTTACGTAGGTAAATATATCGGGCTATTTCATAAAAATATTTAAATTGATTATGATTCTACGGAGACGTTATCTAAAATAGCAAATAATCTACCTAGAAAGAAACTTGACATTAAAATATAACCAATTAGGTATATACTTACACTTACCGACTTAATTTCAAAATATCCCAATTAGATTTATTGTATCATATATAAATATAAAGTTAAGTTGCTAAGTTCATGTAAATTTTCCTTCATCATGTAAGTTAAGTACGTATTATTATTTTTTTTTTAATTACATGAATGATTAATTGATTATCCATAATAATACCGATAGTAATTGTTACGGGTTGCATTTAACATTCAGTTTAATTAAAATAGACTTAAACAATTGCTGTATTTAATAATTCATGATCCATTTTATTGCTGTGTTTACTCGATAATTCTCAATCAGATATCTGACAACATAATTATAGATCCAATTCCAAACTGACAATCGTCATGTTAAAATAATATAAATTCTGTCTTTTTGCATCGATATCAGATGTTTGTAAAAAGCTAGAATTTTCCAGAGGGTGATTATGGGGCAGTAGCCGTATCATGAGTTGGAAAGTAAAGAATACGATAAGTTTTACTCTATACGTAAAGCAGGCCATCGCGCTCGCTCCAACAAGTCAGCGCGAGCGCAATAGAATGCATTACGTATCGAGTAAAACCTAAAGGTGCGTTTAAACCAAAAGAGCATTCGCTGTTCTAACCTCCCACTCTACGAAATTCGATCGGTACAAAACGTGATTGGTTGATTTCGTAGAACGGGCGCTAGAACAGCGAATGCTCTTTTGGTTTAAACGCACCTTAACGTTACCGATACTCGCAAAGTGATGGTGCGGCTACAGACTACAGAGCAGCAGCGCGCACGCAATCACGAACAAAGTGTTTCCTCTCTCTCGCATTCGTGAATTCGTACATAAGTGTGACAGGGAGGCAACACGTCGTTCGTGGTTCACGGTAGGATCTCTGAAGAGTCTTTGCTAATATGAATGAATGAAATGAATTATTTAATTTACTTATCACAATCAGTCATACTTGACGTTGTAAAAATTAACTCATATCGTTTGCTACAAAAAAAACGACTAACTATAACGAGAACTCGCAATGTACTCCCGGCTCCCAGGATGGGGAGCCAAAATGCCAATCGCTGACGCTCAGTCGCAACTGTCTTTGTCTCTCTAATAAGAAACAGTAACGACGAGACGAGACAGATAAAACTACGATTCTTTACTGAGTTAGCCATTGAAATCTTGGCTACGCACTCGATAATCCCGCTCGTGCTGTTATTGGTGCGAGTGAGAGGGATAAAAGCTAACTAACGTTTTCTCATGCAGCCAACTCATGGCGGAGTCTGAGCGTGCTAAGTGGAGGAGACGGTTACACGCGCATGCGTCAAACGAGCATAATTAGAAAATGCATAAGGGAATGAGCAGTACATGAAGCCTTACTGCTAATAAGAATACTTTACACTACACTTTATATACACCTTATTTTGCCTTTGACTGTACCTACTCTACTTATTTAAGTAAACATTGAAAAGTGGTTGATTAATGTTTAGATTAAAAAATAAGAGCTAATTTTTAAATGGTACCTAAAAAGTACAAAATTCCAATAAGTAGAAGAAAACTTATCTAATAAGGACAGAGAGGTTCTTGATATTATTTCATTTGGGTTCCTGAAGATAACTAGGTACTAAATATTCAGGATAAAATATAAATACTTTGATCCGTTTAAGGGCCGAGTCAGTATAAGTAAGGTATTCATATTTGGCGAGAAATCAGCGAGAAAATTTAATTTTACAAGGTATTACTTAGTTATCTAATTGTTATGAAGAATGACGCAATTTTTTCCGAAATCTGCGGACGGAGCGCTAGCCAAAAGGCTTTTATAATTACACCTACCATAAATAATTTATTAGATCACATCAATTCAATCCTGGTCGATTTGTGTAAGATGTCCGAAAGTCGGAAGATATTTATTTTGTTTATTTATTAACACGTTGAACGCCTCGCCAAAAACATAGTATTTCCGTTTAGGCCACGGGGGACCCCGGTGAGCCTGACTATATTGAACCATTGGGGCCACGGTGGTCACGGGTGAGCCTTCGTCAGCCTTCACTTAAAACCTGCTTTACTGGCCACCGATGCCATATCGCAACCAAAAATATATCTAAGGTGAGCCGCGTGGCCCCCAGGATGATACCACCGTCTTACCCGTTAACCTGCCGTTAAATAGCAGTGTTTGCACTGCTGTGTTTCGGTTTGGGGGTAAGATAGCCGGTGCAATTACATCTAAGTCCTCAGGGTAGGCAACGCATAGGCGATTTTTGATCACAATTGAGCTCAATTGTCTATATCTTCGTCACATAAAAAAACTAACACATTGCTGTTGCAATTGTTATAGTATTTAGCGATACCTATTTATACTTTTTTAACGATTAACCTATTCCCCGAGCTCATTTAAATAATAAACAGTGAAAGGTGCGTACGGTCATCGGTTGCAATCAGAGGCCGTAAACTCGTGCGCAGCTTTGCCAACAGGTGCCGGCGTACCTGTGTTTATAAAGAATCATTTCGACTGTGGCCGTACCATGAGTTTTCAAGTTTCAAAAACGTTTAACCCTTGAATTGGCAACAGCACCAGGCGCATATATCTCGACCCAATTTTTGTATATTTTGAATAAAATTTTTGGTCTGCACAACAACGGCGAGGAGGTACGCACGATTTTTTTTATTTGCCTATTTAAGAGTTAAAACCAAATTACGACAATTTATTAATGAAAATATATTCTAAATGATATCGAAAAGCTGGATGTAACTATGATTGTATAAGGTTTTGCTTTAGTTTAAGCTCATTGTGAGTGATTTTTTATTCTTAATGAGTAATAATTACAGGACATATTATCGCGTTCGCTCCAATAAATAGGGGTGAGCGCGATAAAATGCCTTACGTATCGAGTAAGACGTAACGTAACTGATATTTGAAAACGCCTGGTACGGTTACTGGGTTAAAGGGATTGTTTCGTAGAAATTACTGGTTGGGTTCGTATTGCTATGGGCTGCTTTTATTGAAGATAATTGACCGTTTTTTTGCAACGTTTTAATGAGTATGAAGATTGCTAGTATTGATACATTTTGCCCTACTTTCAGTATCCGAGTAGCATTGTTATCATCCCGAGTCTCGTCTTGCGCCGTGTGACAGATTTTAGTCAAATAATTTTTAATGATTGATTTTGTAAAGCCTATTTAAATTGAGGTTCCACACAAAAAAAAAATATAGTGTAAAACGTGTAACAAAGGAAAAGCATTTATATTTTAAAATTCATTTTGTTTAATTTTCAAATGCTCAAACTGCAGGATGAAGCTAGGCCAATTTCCCTTTCTAAACTTCTAAGACTAAAAATAGCCCATGCCTCTCTTGGGATAATAAATAAACCTTTAATATGTTACCAAGTTCGTCTAAAATACGTAAGACGTAAACGTGTGCCAAGTCGCGAAATAATGGCAAACTTTTATTATCCACTACATGGTTATCATCAATCTCTGTGTCCCCGTACCCCTAGTTTCAACACAACTGCCCTAGGCGGACTTTCCTCGATCGAGTAACTTTCACTATTGTATTTTTGACCTTTGTTGGCATTATCCCATCCTATTGCGGCATTTTTCGTTTACCATCTAGTCTAACTTGAGTGAAATATCTTAATCGCAACTTATTTCATTAATAATAGATAGGTAACGGACTAACGGAATTCAGATCCTTGCCCTATATATTTGACAGTTTCATTATTATTTATACAAATATGTAAGCTTCACTTTCTGACCAGCTTACGGTTTAATCAAATCTAATATTACAAATAATTTGTTGGTTTAGCACTAGCCAGCGGCTGTCGTAGGTAATATCAAACTATTTTTTAAATTATTTTTAGCGAAAATTTAATGTTTTGTCTGCCAAGTATGTACATACTTTTATATCTAGGTACTGGTTTTAGTTTTACATTATACAGCCAAAGTGCAGGCAAGATCAGTCACAACGCGTTGATGTCTTTTATATGAAGAAACAAGCTGAAAATAGTAATGTGGAATGTATTCCAATTCTACAGAGTTGTATTCTAGGTATATTTATTAATGTAAGTAATCGATTTGCATATATCATACAAAATTAAACACTGAAAGGTAGGTTTGCGGTTAGGTATAGTTAAGTGTTGAAAAAACTACTACAGGAATTAAGGCCAACCAGTAGAAATATCATTCAACTAGATACTCTTACTTCTATAAATATGTATTCGTATTATAGCTACCTATAATTATGTAGGTATGTAAAGTGAAGATCACAAATATCGCAATGTACAGTCAGCTGCAGAGAAAAGTAGACCCCCTTTGCATACAAATTTGTATGCAAGGGGGTCTACTTTTCTACGTACGTACTATTAAATGAGTGTAGGTACCTACTAATTCTTCTCTCTTAGATTATTAAATGAGTTGCTTTTATATTGACGGAAATGGGCTGCAAGACGATATCTTGCTATTTTTATACAATATTTTATAATAACGACATATAAATCCAGTGTTAAACAAGTTTTTGACTGACAACCGATGACGGAGCAACACGGCCAATTAAATTTTTATTAAACATTAGGACAATCTGTAGTGATTAAGGAAACTAAAGATGATAGGATAGCCGCCAGCTATTAAACTTTGTCATTCAACTGGACACCTAATCATTAAGTCGGAAATTATTACCAACTACCTACTCGTGTTCTTGTTAAACACGACTATAAAATGAGAAGAGAAAACAGATGGACGATTGATTGTGCGGTTAGATTATTACTATTATTTTACGTCAGTAATAGTTACGGCAGTCGTTTAATTAAATCAAACAGTAATTATAAACTTCCTCGAAACTAAACTAAAAGATATTGTGCTTATTTAATAAAGTTGTACAGTTTAGTAGTTTGTAGATATTTTATTATTTTTTAACTATAATTAATATAATTACACCCCGCGAAGATTAGCTAGTCTAAGAACCGCATTAAAAAGTCTATAGTTTTGAAATAGTACTCGTCTTAAGATGCATTCAGACCAAACGAGCATTCGCTATTCTAACCACCTACTCTACGAAATTCGATCGTTACACTAAACGTTATTCGTTGATTTCGTAGAGTGGGGGATAGAATAGCGAATGCTCGTTTGGTCTGAATCTGAATGCACCTTTAGTTAGTTTTTTTTTAAGTAGAAACTTGAAAGCAACTCGTAAACCATGATTCGTATAGTTTAGTCGTTTTGATACATTGCAAACTAAGCAGTCGGTATGTTATTACAAAAACTTTCGTTCTCATTAAAATCACATAATTGACTTATTAAGCGTATTAAGGTTTCAGGAGTAAGAAACTCATTAATTTGGCCATGAATATTAACATGGAAATGAAATTTATTCCTTAAGCTGTGTTGAAGGATTTATTTAGTTAGGTAGCAAATGATTTGGCAGTCTCGTCACGACATGGTCTGGCTACAAAACTTTTAATAAAATCACGTTACGTTACTTACGTTGGTCTAAAATAATTTCTTATTTAATAAATATTTTAAATATTGATTAAAAAATACCAAGGTGTTTGATTTCATTGTTATAGTTTATAGTTAATACTATACTGACCTAACTATACTGTTAATACTATACTGGTCAGGTCGATGAATATTTATGTGATTGGATTTGGGTTGCCTACCTTAGATAATCATCATCATCATCATATCAGCCGAAAGACGTCCACTGCTGAACATAAGCCTCCCCCAAAGATTGCCACAATGGTCCTGTGCCACCCGCATCCAGCGGACTCCTGCGACCTTAGATAATATAAAGTGTACAATATCTATACAGAACTAACTAACTAGCAACCCACCCCGGGTTCACACGAGTACAATACTGATACTAAAGTCTTCCTCTTGAATCAACCGTATATATATATATATATATTCCTCTTGAATCTATCTATTGAAAAAACCGTATCAAAATCCATTGCGTAGTTTTAAAGATTTACGGTTACGCATATACCTATACATAGGGATGGGACAGAGAAAGCGACTTTGTTTTATACTATTAGTGATGTGATGTAAACAAGAATAGTGGTGATCCGGTTGAGGATGCATTCGGTAACACTTTCTGATTAGAAAGAAGACGAAGTAATATTTAGGAAACAGATTTTTTTTCTTACTTTTCTCTAATTAGATAATATTCATATATTTAGTTCTTAAAACAAACACGCTGTATACCTATACATTATTAAGAAGTGCTCTACTAAGAATAACTCGTGCGTGTGTCCCATTACGAAAACATATATCGTGCGTACTAAAATGCTCCTTTCATTTTATCAAAATTCCGTTTTCCGTGACCTCACCTGCCTCGAGCCCTCCCGTCCGTTAGGTACCTCAGTCGCACAAGACAATTAGCATACTTACTCTACAAAAACTTTATTCTACCCCCAATACCTTAATATTCAATACGTTACCAAATAGTAATTACGGCAGTTCGTCTGCCGAATGTATTAAGGGTCGTTTTCTCTGTATATATTATAATAATAATGTGTGAGGGAGCGGGCAGGTGAACGCAACGTTATTAAGTTACGGACACCCAATACCTACCTAACACACTGTTTATTATAAGCCGCGTACGTAAATAACATATTATAACACGTATAACTTACATTCATATGCCTAATCTGTATAATTCGGTTGTCGACGGTTGTAATGTGTCGCATACTTTTTGTGTCTTTTTTTCATAAAAGTACTCGAGTGTAGGATTCCATTGGACCGGTAATCGTTCCTGTTTAATTTAAATCTTTGATCTGTTATCTAATAGGAGTATTTCCGAGAACAAAATTCTTTGATTCTAGAATGTGATAATGCATACTTTCATCATTTTATTAGTAGGTATATTAAATAGCTAACGGGCATAATGCTATACACTGTCATAAAATCGTTTTATTCTGCTTTCATGCTCATCTGATCTAATAAAATCCACATCCAGTGCATACAACTAGGTAGTATCTACATATTTGTCGGAGACATGCTTCAGTTGGCGCAGACGTGTGCGACATGTCGAGTCGTCGAACGTCTGAATAGTCTTATTTACAATAAGAATAGTCTTATTTGCAATGTTTACATTTAATTTGTTAAGAGTGATAAAATCTAGAAAACGATAAGCAATGTTTTGCTTGAGATGTTCTTTGCTTGGTCCATGCAGGTAGACATTAAACGTCATGTTGGGATCTACCCTCCTATGAAGGAGTAGTTTGTGAACGCACGGTATAAAAGGTCACTAGCGCAGTGTTCAGGGATTCATTCTTGATTTAGACTTGGAATAAAGCATTCCAGGGTTGAGTAAATGATGCATGGACGCAAGCTTATAACTCTCCAGTCGTTTTCTATCAGTATAGTTTAAAGTGTTGTCTTGTTTTAAGTGTGTACTTGTTGTGATTATTTAAAGTTTGGAAAAAGTAAGACCGTCTGAGTTTCTTGCTGGTTCTTCTCATGACAGAGGTTTATCTTTTGCGAATCAGTGTAGTATAATAAAAGATCGTAATTTACCTTGTGTTTAATTATGTGCGTCCATGCATAGTATACACCTTTGTAAGTAGGTACGATGAGTAGCTTTAAATATTCGCTCCCCCGTTCTCGGCTGTCCCTCCGACATCAGAAAGTGGGATGTTGACTAATCGCCTACAATAAGTGGTGATGATAAATGCACCACACGTAAAGAGTGAGGTTTGAAATCATCGACAGGCGGTAAGGTTGAACTATCGTTTCTTTTTTTATTTGGTGTAAGGTGTAAACCACTCGTATCTTTTGAAGCAAAGTCTGTTTCGAGACGTAATTTGAGATATCAAGTTAGTTTTTTTATGGAATTTCTATTGTTGCAATACGTGTGGGTAGGTATCTCACCCACTTCACAAAAAAAAAAAAGTAATTTGAATAATTTCAAAGAATATCATGGCTCATACTTGTTACTTTTCTGACTTTTGAAATACTACCAGTTCTGAAATACGGGCAAGTAACCAGTGTTTTGTTTTGTGGTCTACCAAAAATTGATTAGAGATTTCGTATGCCTGTTTTTTAAGTTTTCTATGCGTGTGAAATTTATGTTACAGAATGTTTCGTGATGATTTCGTTCGTGATGAATTGATGATACTGATGACTATGTTGTGGCAATGAAACGAGCTCAGAATGTTTCAATTTCAAGAACAACACGTTCATAGTAGCCAGAAGTTCCGTTCATGACGACTATGCTGTTGCGATGAAACTACCACAATTTCTTGTGAAACGTCCAGGAAATGAAGGAGAATAAAGACTCCAGCTCTTCGGGAGTTGCTTTTGGAGCAACGGATGTAAAAGGACAGGTTTCGTTCCAATTGTTTCAATGCAAAATTCGAAGCATTAATTTAAAGAAATAACAGTTTGACATTTCTATTTTTAGCGTGAAGTTTTTGTGTTCTCAAAAAACGTTTTAATGTATGCGAGATTAACTTGGTTGTAGTAAAGTGAAGCCCATTATTATTTTAATACAAAGTGAAGAAGATACCAATACCCTAACCTCAACTTTTTATTTTTGTGATCAAGTTAAGTTGAGAGCTCGCGTGCAAAATATCTTTGTCATAAAACTGATACCGTACAATTTGATGATTACAGTTCAGCATGGTGAATTGGAGCGAGCTGCCGACCTGCAAGTTATTGCTGTCATCATGTCCCCACGGCGCGGCAGAGGCTGATGGCTGGTGTCGCTGCTGCCTACCGTGAACACGTGGTGCAGCGCGTGGTGTAGACACGTTGTCAATCCGGTGAGGAGTTCGCATTTTGTTGAGCTATTTGAGCCCTGAGCTAATGTTGTTGAGTCATCGAGGGCTTCTACCCTTTCGATTCTATAGAGTTAAAACTTGAGCAAGAAATGCAACATTAAAACTAAATTAGACAGCGATAACTTAAGGTTACGCAACTTTATTAAAGACTTTATTAAAGTTTTATTAAACGCATTGAGATGTATTTTAACAATTTCTGATATAGGATGATGATGATGATGATGATGATGGTGATGGTGATGATGATGATGATGATGATGATGATGATGATGATGATGATGATGATGATGGTGGAGATGATGGTGATGATGATGATTATGATGATGATGGTAGTTATGATGAAGATGGTGGTTATGATAATGATGGTGGTTATGATGATGATGGTGGTTATGATGACGATGGTTGTTATGATCATGATGGTGGTTATTATGATGATGATGATGGTTATTGTGATGATGATGGTGGTTATGGTGATGATGATGATAATCATTTCTTATTATTTGGACCGTCAATAGTTTCAGTTTGACTACCTTAGTTCAATTAAAATGGTGGGTACTAGAATTAGTCATTATAGTTTGCAATCGTATAGTTTGCAATCGTGGAATGAAACTATTTACATTTTTGTTGGGTTCAGTTTTCTCGGACTACATACACCATTTATCATTCGTAGTCGTAGGTGTAAAATCGGATCTATTTTTCCGTCTCAGTGCGGCCACGACTGTGAGTGGCGTGCGTTTGGTTTAATGGTGTAAGTGGTCAATGCGTTTTGATTGTCCGACAGCCATGGAGGTGGTTGTTAAGACTCTATTGCTCGGTGTAGCATTTGGAGTATTGTAACTGCTGTGAGTACTGCAACCCATTTGTTGTTTTTGTTGAAGTGAAGTGTTTCATTTTTACTATTGTAGAACTATGTCGGTTACTAGCTAGTAAAGTAGTAAGTACATAGACAGACTGGCTAGTCTGTTTCAAATGTTAATGAAGTTGATTTTAATTCCCTTAGTTGATTAAATGAGTACCTAAAGAAAATATGATACTGAATTGCGGCATTTAATTTTGTATTAACTACTTTAAATGCAGAAAGGGTAATTGTTAAGTTTAATGAGTTCTTATGTCATTTGAGCTTTCAATGGACTGAGAGCAAGTTCGATGGATTGAGCGTGATCTAATAATCGCATCGGAAGTTCCGGAGCATGTAAAAGGTGCACGTGAACTGCTTTTTATGTGCAGTATACTCTTTGCGAGGAGTAGCACTTACGCGGCTGAAATGGTTAACTTCTGATGGGTTATTGGATCCTAACAAGCCCATGGACAGAAATTGAATCAGGTGCATGGTTATGGTGTAACCTGGTTGAGTAACTTACGTTTTTGTTTGAGTCGAGGGATTGACTCTTTAGTTTAAATCATTTTGACTTTTAATTGGTAAAACAGAACTTTGTTTTCAAGAAATGTAACTGAGTGATATTTGATGACGTGATGATAGATGTGAATTTTTGGTATACCGTTACGTTCTGGGGGTAAAAATGTGCCGGGATGTTAATTGCCTGAAGACTGGCATGATTTTTGACATTGTCTTGTCAAAATCCCACACGTGATGACGAATGTTGTAAATCGTATGTTGGGCAAAGTAATAAGTTGGCTTCAGAGTATGCCCACAGTCAGTTTGGTGACTGTGGATGGTTTTCGTACAATCATGTGATGATTGTAGACAGTGTTCCTGCGTACCTAGCTGAGGTCGTGGATGAAGTGTGCCTACAGTATTATGGTGACTGTAGATGGTATTCCTGCGTACCTCGCTGAGGTCGTAGATGAAGTGTTCCTACAGTATTAATGGTGACTGTAGATGGTATTCCTGCGTACCTTGCTAAGGTCGTGGATGATGAGTTTGCCAACAATGTTGTTGAGAGTTATAGAGTGTTCTTGCAAACTTTATTTACTCGGGTCAGTCAGTTAAACTCAGGTCAGTCGGTGACTGCGCTGAAGGTTATAGATGTGTCCGTGTACTTTACTCGGATAGCGGGTGTTTTGTGACATGTTGATGACTGTAGATTGTTTTTCTGTGTACATTGCTGAGGTCATGGGCGATGAGTTTGCTTACAGTATTTCTGATAACTGTTGGTGGTATACCTGCGTACCTTGCTAAGTGGTGGATGTGTATAGAGTCACATTGACGATTGTAAGATGTTCCTACGATGCTCTAACAGGTTATAGAAGAGGAGTGTGAAATGATCGTGTGTAAAATTGTTTCAAATTTCATTTCGTAAAATGTAACAGTTGTTATTTCTATCCCATTACGTATTGAGGTCAGAATGGGTCGACCGTACCAGAAGCTTGATCGTAGCCGTAACCCGATGCGTCTGCCTGTGAGTAGTCCGTGGGTAAGCAGTGCGCGGCAGGCTCTGGCGGAGGTCGCGTTTTAGAGACCGTAATGTCGTAGGGTTGAATCGGCGATCCCTTAAGGATGCGCGTAATGTATGTGATTATGTGATAGTCAATAGGTCACTAATGAGATTATATTCTTCCGAAAGTTTTCTGTAATGTTTTACGTAAAATGTGGCTACGAAAGCCAGATGATAGTTGTTTGCTTTCGATTATAAATTGGTGGTAATTAATTGACCATAAGTGATCCTAAATTCAGTTGCAAAGATTAAAATTATTTTTCTTGAGTTGTTTGATACAAGCGAGGACGCTTGTCTTGTCAGCATGGCCGTGTCGGAGACATGCTTCAGTTGGCGCAGACGTGTGCGACATGTCGAGTCGTCGAACGTCTGAATAGTCTTATTTACAATAAGAATAGTCTTATTTGCAATGTTTACATTTAATTTGTTAAGAGTGATAAAATCTAGAAAACGATAAGCAATGTTTTGCTTGAGATGTTCTTTGCTTGGTCCATGCAGGTAGACATTAAACGTCATGTTGGGATCTACCCTCCTATGAAGGAGTAGTTTGTGAACGCACGGTATAAAAGGTCACTAGCGCAGTGTTCAGGGATTCATTCTTGATTTAGACTTGGAATAAAGCATTCCAGGGTTGAGTAAATGATGCATGGACCCAAGCTTATAACTCTCCAGTCGTTTTCTATCAGTATAGTTTAAAGTGTTGTCTTGTTTTAAGTGTGTACTTGTTGTGATTATTTAAAGTTTGGAAAAAGTAAGACCGTCTGAGTTTCTTGCTGGTTCTTCTCATGACAGAGGTTTATCTTTTGCGAATCAGTGTAGTA
>JALPQI010005736.1:0-67826 GCA_025490895.1 Thaumatotibia leucotreta | reverse complement strand
CTATAACCCTGCCGCCCAGTCCATAAAATTTGCCTGAAAATTTTGAATTAATAATGTAGGAAATAGAATAGAATTTCTTTTGTTTAAGGAGACCTTTTAATAGGCCTCTGGGCGGCAGGAGGAATATATTTTTAATACCTAATTCAGAGTTTTCATACGATTTGCTCAGCATCCAACTCACACATGTGCAGTGTTTTTCTGGTTCTAGTAGCAGACAAATTTACCCAACTTGACAAAACTTCGATGGCGTTGCGGTATGTACATCGGGTTCATAAAAATATGAGGTAATGCAAAGATTCAAAAATAAATGAGCATAGAAAGATACATATGCATTTGAACAGATTTACCAATCAAAAATACATATTACCTGTCATATTTATCTGAGCATGTCTCACATAAATATGTAAGCAACTGAAAAGCCATAAATATCTGCACTAATATTTTTCAAAATTATATAACTGAAACCAAACTGAAACTCAACAAATATCTACGCAAAACTTTTTCCGTATATTTTGACAATCATCGAAAAGAGTACCGTACTGTCAAATCATACTTTTGTCTCTTTCACTTTACGTGTGACGTCATAGAAGTGTCATTAGTATTTGCTTGCGGCTTTTTACCCATATTTGCCGTTTTGTATTTTTGATTGACTTAAAAGAGGTTGTTATCAATTTTAATGACTGACCACTTACTATAAATGATATTGGTTTGGTACTTTATTTCCTGCCGTGTATAATAAGTGTAAGAGTAAGTTTCAATGACAAATTTTCAATAATTAATTATTTTAATTAGGGGGCTATCAAATAATTCTGGCCTACTACCGCGAAAAACGAAATTCGTAAATTTCGTGGATTTTTCTCTGTCACTCAAACGAAGGTGTCATTAGTGTGAGAGAGACAAATCCTCGAAATTTAAGAATTTCGTTTTTCGCGGTAAGGCCGCTGTCATCTGTCAAGTAAAAACGCGCGCATTTTGACATTACATGTACCTATCTGGCCTACTCCAATGAAGGCGTCTTTAGAGTGCTGACAAAGACAGAAATTTGCGGATTTCGAAGTTCGCGGTAGGGCCGCTGTACCAACATTTGTTACATCCACATAGGTACGTAAAATTTATAAAATGTATTGTGGATTTTGGCGTGATTTCTGTATGAAACGAAATTTTTCTATTGTTATTTTACGTTTCACAAATAAATATTCGATAGGAAGTAAATGCGCTTATATTTATTTAGTATTTATTTAAACTTTATTGCATAATATAAAAAGAGTACAAATGGCGAACTTAACGCCTTAAGGCATTCTCTACCAGTCAACCATTGGGCTAAACAGAAAGCTTTGGTTTGGTGCAGGATTTAAACTTTAGTGATATTTAGTGATAGTGCGTACTCTATTAGTCTAGGGCGTTTGTTTATTGTATGAAAATATGTAGAGCCATTTTAAATGATTGGTTTTGTTTGGCTCATTGTGTTTATTGCTTGGCCCTTTTGAGCATTTTAAAAGTTTAATGCAGCGGAATAAAATGGATTCTCATACATTTATTTTAATCTTAGGAGTAAAATGACCAGAGCTTTAACTTTTATTTTTGAAAAAACAAAATGAAGTAATTAATAAAATGCGGCCATTTTCCAGCATGTTTGAGTAAAAACTATTTAGTCATAGAGTGTACTTGACATCTTATCTATCAAACAAAAGTCAGGAATACCGGTATTAAATAGAGATATTTAATATCGTTAATAGTGAATATAAAGTGAATAAGACAAAAGCGGAATGACAGCATTACCTCTAATTCGAATACAGGTATTGTTTCTTTAGTGGTAATCGTTTGACAGTTCTAATAGGGATATTCAATAAAACCGGTTGTGCAATCCCTGGTCTCAGGCCCTTGAGAATTCATATTTTTTTGTGTTGTTGCAATTAATATTACTTAAGGAGGCATTATTAATGTTTTTGTTCACTTCAACTTACAAAATTTGACGCCCGAAAGCTGCAAGCTGCGATTAAAGACGGACAACTCAGTGGATTTCACTGAGTTCATTTGACACGCTAAGTAGATACGTTTGCTTGATCTATGGTATATATTATGACATCTGTGGTTTCATAGGTTGTTTTAAATAGTGTTAACAAACTAAAATGTGGGTAGAAGTATAAAGAGCATAAGGTAGGTAGTTCAAATAAAAAAAGTAACATAAAACCTGACCTTCAGCCTTGATGCCAACGTCCGCTTGTCATCATCGCACCGCTCGCCATCACTGGACGCCCATCCTTACACCTTGCAACCTAAATGGTCGCGCACCGTGCGGTTTCAAAGGAATTTCCATGTTTCCATGTATGAGTTTCTTCAAAAAAGCAGTGTACATGTTCTTAATGGGTGGACGACGCGCATGTGACACCCCTGGGGTTGCAGGTGTCTATAGGCTACGGTGACCGCTTACCATTAAGCGGGCCGTATGTTTGTTTGCCACCAAAGTGATATAAAAAACCAATTTTTTTTTGTTGAAGCTGAAAGTCTCGAAATTAGATTAAATTTTATTATAAGCACAACTCTGTGTGTTGTTTTGACATTCATAACTGCAATCTAATATTGGCATAATTTGGCTTATTAGATTGTACTTATGAATTTCAACGTGGTAAATATTAAAATCTACCTCAGTTTCTGTCTTCCGGGTTCAAATCCGGAATTTATTTTTGCGACAAACATGGATATTTGTATGGTCTGTAAAATCGAAAGGGATAAACAATACTTAGCGGCTTTTTAATTTACGAAACGTGTAAGAATAAGGCGGTTATATTATTAAATTTATTAATATCCTTACAGGCGGCAGAAAGTTTAGCAGACTTGGTAGACGGGTATTGCAGACTAGTCACAGAATCACAGACCTCACTATGGAACAGAACGAGTAAGTGTTATAATTAATAAAAGAAAAGTAAGGTCGACTGACGCAAACGCAACTATGAGAGGTCTCAACTTAATATTCAACACACTGCGATCAACTTTATTGCTATGACATTATGGTTGCAAATGTCGATTGGAGCTGTGTCTGGCATTAACGCCCCGACGATAAATGTAACTAATTTAAATATCTCTTAATCTAATAGGTTTTTTAAAGATCTTGCTGTGTTGTTTTTGATGAATGTAAAGTCTATTTGAAATACGAAGGCCCGATTCCAATTGACAAAGTCATTAGGCGTCAACAATAGGATCAGTAACAGCAAAAGATACCTGGCCAGGTCCGTTTGTGGCGTGATATTTTATGCATACATCGGTGTACGACACGTGCCAATTTCTAGCGGACCAATTTTATGACAAAAGTTTCGAGTGGCATCGGGCCTTCGTATTTGAAATGAACTATAACTATGTTCAATCATTTGCCTACGTCGACCTGTTTTAAATTTCCACGTTGGTTTTTTCTAAACTTTCTATTCTTTATATTCAAGCAACTGTGTGGAAGTCACTGAACTGTCAGTGCAAAAGTAAGTAGTTTACCTTTTGCATATTTTGTCACGAAAATATCCACATTTAGATTGACATATCCTTTTTGATTGTAAATTACAAGAATGCAAATCGTACCTCGTCATAACGATACTTTATTTTTCTCATATCTCGTATTTAGTTCCCATTATAATAACAAAAACCAATGAAACATACACTGAAAGAATGGAAAATAATTATTATGAAGTATTATATTTAAAACAAAGCTTACAATGAAGAGTACCCATCTGTCCGACTCCGATTTTATTCATTTTGATATTATGTTATAGAGTAGTCGAAAATAACGGACACGTATTTTTTTTTAGCTGCCCAAACTCAGCCTGTTAGGAGAAAATGGCCTACAAAGTACTGAAAATTGACCAAACCTTCTAATTTCTGAGAAGAGATTTGGTCAAAATATTTGATAATTAATTACTACTTATTTTAGACGACTCTATAACATTACACCAAAATATTTTACAGACAAACGGGTCTTAATCGCGTAAACTTACGTTTAATTATATCCTGACGTTTCGGGCATGACGTTACACCATGGTGTTGCATGGTGTTGCAGCCGCTTGTGGGAAACACGTCGTCTTTCGTGAAGGATTCCCGTCACTTCATAGACATTCTTAAGGACATAACGCTGGAACCAGGAGACTTAATGGTGAGTTTCGATGTTGAGTCACTTTTCACCAATGTTCCGGTTAAAGAGTGTCTAGAAGTAGTTCGAAAGAGGCTTGCTGACAATGGGATAGTGAGTTCTGTCATGGTTTTGCTCCGGAATTGTTTAGAAGGTTGCTACTTTTTATATCGAGGGGGGCATTATCTCCAGATCGACGGAGTTGCTATGGGTAGCCCTGTGGCACCGGTTTTAGCAAATATCTGGATGGAGCATTTCGAGGCCAGCATAGATCTGCAACCATGGGCAGTGAAATTATGGAAACGGTATGTCGATGATGTCTTTTGCGTTATGAGAGGTGGCAAGCATGAAGTTGAGCAATTACTCCAGTATCTCAATTCCATTCATACTAAAGTCAAATTCACGTATGAATTGGAATCGGAGCGCAGTTTGCCTTTTTTGGACGTAAAGGTGATAGGTCGAGATGATGGTTCTTTGGCGCACACTGTCTATAGGAAGCCCACACACACTGACAGGTATTTGAACGCTCTGTCTCACCACCACCCCCGCCAGCTTCAGTCTGTGGTTAATTCTCTAAAGAACAGAGCACATGACCTTTGTGACCCTGAATTTCTAGAAATTGAGTTATCGCACGTTCAGGAGGTTCTGAAGAGAAATGGCTACATAATGAACAGACGGCAACCCAGACGAACACCGAGGAAGAAACATCCAGATGTTGCAAGGCGACCAGCATTTTTGCCTTATGTCAGGGGTGTAACGGACAAAATAGGTACGCTTTTGAATAAGTATTCCATACCAACCGTTTACATGCCGTTATCAAAGGTGGCAGGTCATCTAAGGTCGCCTAAGGATGTTTTACCTTATCACACACCGGGCGTTTATAAGATCGATTGTAGCTGTGGTAGTTCCTATATTGGGGAAACCAAACGCACCATAGCGGAAAGGGTCAAGGAACATATCACGGCTGTTAAAAAGCGTCAAACGAATAAGTCTGCTGTGGCCGAGCATTTGTTGGAGTCCGGACCTAACCACTGGATTGAGCTCCATAACCCGAAAGTCCTCTCAACCGAGCGTATACATCATAGCCGAAAAGTACGTGAAGCTATTGAAATTAAGAAACATCGGAATTTTAATCAAAATGAGGGGCAAGGAATCTCGTCCGCGTGGAATCCCGTGATTTACAAATGTAAGCGTGGTGAAACATCCATTTTTAAGCCATTGGATGTTGTGAGTGTTGTGTGTAGGCCTAGTGACAACCCTAGCCTAGAAGTGAATAATCAAGATCAAGTGCGGGTAGTTCGAAAAACCCGCGCAGCTCGAAGGTGTTGATACATTCTCTCGCCAGTCTGCCTGTGACCACGGGTGTAACGTCATGCCCGAAACGTCAGGATATAATTAAACGTAAGTTTACGCGATTAAAGTAGCGGCATCGTAAGAAGTCGTTTTTGACAGCTCACAATAGTGTTGTGAAACGCTCGATTTTACCGTCGTAAAATTTTCAGTCAAGTGCGAAAGGGCGTTAGATCTGGTACTTGCCATTGAAAAAGTTTAATTAAAAAAGTGTTAGGTAATCCGAATTAAAAAAGTGTTTGGTAATCTTACTTAGAATCATTAGCAGGCAGCGAAACTTTGGAGCCGGTGACGTCATAATGACGTAAAGTCGCATTTAGGTAAGATGTTTTATAGGACGGATAGGACGTGACCTCTATAAGCAAAATTCATAGCAAACCACTCCCAACCCACGTTGGCAAACTTGCGTGCTGCTAGCTCAGAGTGCAATGTAGATATGCCAAATAGAGAAATGCCGTAAATACAGTATATAAACTCACTAAAACCATTTATTAAAATCAGAGCACATCTAGGTGATAAATAACGTAGTGGTATATAAATTATTATTCTACGAAAAATAAAATTATACGTGATTTTATAATTGAATTTGTAATTATTATGTGCTTACTATTATTTTAACATAATTTTAATTTTTTATTTATTTTTATGATGTAACTAGTAAGTGATTTGGTGTTAATACTAGCTTATGTGAATAAATACATTGAATGAGGGTTTTTGATACTTTTTCTGCCGCTATGGGGAGGTGAGATGGCAGCACTGAGCCGACCGTTTAACGAACTGTCAAAATAAATACGCGCATTTATTTTTCAACATATTTATTAGGTGTATTTATTCTGAAAACCATTACTTTAGGCATATTGTTACCTAAAATAAATAAATAAAATAGTTCCAAGTCAATTCTCATGAAACTAACAAAGTTATAGTAATTATTTTTAATACCAGTGACTTTGAGCGCCTGTTTTAGAGTTCAATCTTCAGTTCGACGACCATGTATTAGTCGTAATCCATTACAAAATCAATTCTCTTCCAAATAAAATAGAATTTCAATATTTTAGGCCCAGGTGCCTATGAATAGTATGAATCTGACAGCTGTCGAGACCAGGTGCGTACGAAGCGCCGCCCTGGTGGCAGAAAAATTATCGAAAACCCTCATTGAATAACAATTATGACATTTATCTGGTTGTCAAGTTCCACACAGTCTGTAAAGCCGCGTATATCCACCGGGCACACGGGCTCGCGAGGACCTGTCGAAACCATGACAAACTTTTAGAAAATATGTGCGTACCTACTATTATAGCAATTATTCGTACCTCCATAAAAAAAGGTTTACTTATTTATTTCGATTGACGTATCGGTAAATTGCAGCAACAGCAGTAACATCACTATTCCGTTCAGGCAACAATGAAGTTTGACATTTGCTCCACTATACCAACTGTCAAATTTTTACAGAACTTCATGTGCAAACAAACGTCAAAAACGACTTCTTACGATGCCTCTACTGTAAGACCCGTTTGTCTGTAAAATATGAGTGATAATCGTGAAAGTTTAAATCAATATATTACACCAAAATGAATCAAATCGGAGTCGGACAGTTGGGTACCCTTCCTTGTTAGATGTGTCCTGTACTTCTTGGTTACCTGTTTTTACGAAGTATTTTTATGAGAACAGGGTGTACTCATCGATAACAGTTAAATCGATGTTCAATTTTGTCAATCTATCTGTTGGAAAAACATCGAGGTATATTTATGAGTTGACGTCACAGAATTAGATTTGGATAAAAGAAACAAGTTTATTCATTTGTATGGCGGCCGAGCGTGTCAGATTTTGTACTGAAGTTGTTACTTGCCTATGATTTTAAATATGTCTCAGGCCCTTGAGTATTCATATTTTTTTGTGTTGTTGCAATTAATATTACTTAAGGAGGCATTATTAATGTTTTTGTCCTCTTAAACTTACAAAATTTGACGCCCGAAAGCTGCAAGCTGCGATTAAAGGCGGAGAACTCAGTAGATTTTACTGAGTTCATTTGACACGCTAAGTAGATACGTTTGCTTGATCTATGATATATATGACATTTATGAGTTGACGTGATTGCAGCGGAAATGAGTTCGAGTTCGTCGGAGGGCAAGACGAGCTCATGGGAGGGCAACACCGCCACGTTGCTGTCAGAGGACTACGCGGAAATTGTCGACGATGACGCCGATTACTCCACACCGGCAGGTCAGTCGAATCCACCTGATCATGATATTCACCGTCTGTTTGCCATTATAAATTATACACGGAGCTCGTGAGCGTTGCGATAGATTTTATTGACATTAGGGGCCTCTTGCATAACAAATTACAACTAATATTACAAGCTGCAGTCTCTTTTCTATCTCTCTTACGAGAAAAACACTTCCGCTTGTATTGTCAGCATCTGTAGCCTAGTTGGTAGTGACCCTGCCTACGAAGCTGGAGGTTCCGGGTTCGAATCCCGGCGAGGGCATTCTTTGTGTATTTATTTATCACAAATGTTTGTTCCTTGGTCATGGCTGTGTATGTATCTAAGTATCTATACGTATCTATCTATTATATATATCTTCGCCTGGTACCCACAACAAAAGCCTTAATTGAGCTTACCGTGGGACTAGGTTGATTTGTGTAAAAATGTCCCAAGATATTTATTTATTTATTTTTATTTATTAGTTGTTTTGTTTTATGCTATAGGCCCTGATCATATCTTTTTTTGGCGTCATGAATGCAACACGTACTTCTCATCTCCGTGCTGGAAGCACAACCAAAATGTGATCAATCTTTTTGTGGATACGTTGGAACTGTGTTTGTAAGAATCTATGTTTTTGCCATTTTGTACTGCTCTGGCTCTAGCTGTAAGGTTAGTTAGTTAAACTGGGTTTTTACCGCAACTCAACATCCATTGTGCCTTTTTTGCGTGAGGTACAATTGTATTTTTAGTAAACAATATATTTTGGTATCCTCGCGGGCACCTTGTATATCTATATAGAGATTTTGGTGCCCATCTATCAACCACGTGCATTGTGATATATTAATTATTGACTGTGCCAACCTTTCCAAGTAAACGGGCCTAACAGTGTCCTTGTGGGAAGTAAAGAACACATACTTTTGCTCATAGTCAATATTAATAAGCTTAAAAACCAGGTAAATATAACACTTAATACTTAGATATAAGTAATATTTGTTCGTTTCAGTTCGCGACTACGAGTTAGTGCGTAACCAGATCGAGCTTACCGGAATCATCGGCGAGGGACAGTTTGGCGATGTACATAAAGGTATTAACCGTTTCACTACAATTGTCTGTTAAATACGACGACGGAAACTTGTACCATAGTTGCCAACGATGTCTAGGTACAGATGTAGTGCAAAATCCTTTCTCTTCGGCTTTTCACGGAAACACCCGGAAAAAATTTCGACTTTCAAATGATACATACTGATTTGACCGTTAAACCGACGAAGAAATAACAACAATATAAATTTTAGGAACATGCCGAGTAGCGTCCGCGAACCACCCGTCGCTGCGGCGCCAGCTCACCATACAAAAGCAGCAGGGCAAGGGCTCCGGCGGCGAGTATGTGCTGCCCGTCGCCGTCAAGACGTGCAAGCTGGACGCCGACCTGGACACCGCCGAGAAGTTTCTAGAAGAGGCCTGTAAGTTACACAATAACACTTGTTACAATACAGATGGTCGCTGCGGCGCCAGCTCACCATACAGAAGACGTGCAAGCTGGACGCCGACCTGGACACCGCCGAGAAGTTTCTAGAAGAGGCCTGTAAGTTACACAATAACACTTGTTACAATACAGATGGTCGCTGCGGCGCCGGCTCACCATACAGAAGACGTGCAAGCTGGACGCCGACCTGGACACCGCCGAGAAGTTTCTAGAAGAGGCCTGTAAGTTACACAATAACACTTGTTACAATACAGATGGTCGCTGCGGCGCCAGCTCACCATACAGAAGACGTGCAAGCTGGACGCCGACCTGGACACCGCCGAGAAGTTTCTAGAAGAGGCCTGTAAGTTACACAATAACACTTGTTACAATACAGATGGTCGCTGCGGCGCCGGCTCACCATACAGAAGACGTGCAAGCTGGACGCCGACCTGGACACCGCCGAGAAGTTTCTAGAAGAGGCCTGTAAGTTACACAATAACACTTGTTACAATACAGATGGTCGCTGCGGCGCCGGCTCACCATACAGAAGACGTGCAAGCTGGACGCCGACCTGGACACCGCCGAGAAGTTTCTAGAAGAGGCCTGTAAGTTACACAATAACACTTGTTACAATACAGATGGTCGCTGCGGCGCCGGCTCACCATACAGAAGACGTGCAAGCTGGACGCCGACCTGGACACCGCCGAGAAGTTTCTAGAAGAGGCCTGTAAGTTACACAATAACACTTGTTACAATACAGATGGTCGCTGCGGCGCCGGCTCACCATACAGAAGACGTGCAAGCTGGACGCCGACCTGGACACCGCCGAGAAGTTTCTAGAAGAGGCCTGTAAGTTACACAATAACACTTGTTACAATACAGATGGTCGCTGCGGCGCCGGCTCACCATACAGAAGACGTGCAAGCTGGACGCCGACCTGGACACCGCCGAGAAGTTTCTAGAAGAGGCCTGTAAGTTACACAATAACACTTGTTACAATACAGATGGTCGCTGCGGCGCCAGCTCACCATACAGAAGACGTGCAAGCTGGACGCCGACCTGGACACCGCCGAGAAGTTTCTAGAAGAGGCCTGTAAGTTACACAATAACACTTGTTACAATACAGATGGTCGCTGCGGCGCCAGCTCACCATACAGAAGACGTGCAAGCTGGACGCCGACCTGGACACCGCCGAGAAGTTTCTAGAAGAGGCCTGTAAGTTACACAATAACACTTGTTACAATACAGATGGTCGCTGCGGCGCCAGCTCACCATACAGAAGACGTGCAAGCTGGACGCCGACCTGGACACCGCCGAGAAGTTTCTAGAAGAGGCCTGTAAGTTACACAATAACACTTGTTACAATACAGATGGTCGCTGCGGCGCCAGCTCACCATACAGAAGACGTGCAAGCTGGACGCCGACCTGGACACCGCCGAGAAGTTTCTAGAAGAGGCCTGTAAGTTACACAATAACACTTGTTACAATACAGATGGTCGCTGCGGCGCCAGCTCACCATACAGAAGACGTGCAAGCTGGACGCCGACCTGGACACCGCCGAGAAGTTTCTAGAAGAGGCCTGTAAGTCACACAATAACACTTGTTACAATACAGATGGTCGCTGCGGCGCCAGCTCACCATACAGAAGACGTGCAAGCTGGACGCCGACCTGGACACCGCCGAGAAGTTTCTAGAAGAGGCCTGTAAGTCACACAATAACACTTGTTACAATACAGATGGTCGCTGCGGCGCCAGCTCACCATACAGAAGACGTGCAAGCTGGACGCCGACCTGGACACCGCCGAGAAGTTTCTAGAAGAGGCCTGTAAGTTACACAATAACACTTGTTACAATACAGATGGTCGCTGCGGCGCCAGCTCACCATACAGAAGACGTGCAAGCTGGACGCCGACCTGGACACCGCCGAGAAGTTTCTAGAAGAGGCCTGTAAGTTACACAATAACACTTGTTACAATACAGATGGTCGCTGCGGCGCCAGCTCACCATACAGAAGCAGCAGGGCAAGCTGGACGCCGACCTGGACACCGCCGAGAAGTTTCTAGAAGAGGCCTGTAAGTTACACAGTAGGATGCTTCTTATTTTTGCAATTTTGTAGGATGTTCGAACCAATAAAGGAGCTCTTTGCTCTCCCGATTGCAATTTTCTATGGGGCACCCTCTCAATTTGTTATTTGATAAGTGAGCCATAATTGTTTTTTTTTTTTTCAATTATTATAAATAAAAATTAGGGGTCGCTACCGAAGTAATAAAAAAACGACTAATCATTTTGCCTTCTGGAACCTCGTACTTCGGTAGAGACCCCTAATTTTTGTTTATAATAATTGAAAAAAAAAAAACAATTATGGTTCACTTATCAAATAACAAATTGAGAAGGTGCCTCATAGAAAATTGCAATCGGGAGAGCAAAGAGCTCCTTTATTGGTTCGAACATCCTAGAAAATTGCAAAAATAAGAAGCACCCTATTAGACAGTTCAAAAATTCTCAATAGGGATAATGACTGTAGTTAAAATAAATTATTGAACATTATGCGCGACATAATACACGAAGAAATTATTACTAAGATGTAGATTGCAGTAATTTTTGTACAGAACTTCTATTTAATAAATTGAAAAGAACTTAAAAGAGTAGGTCATTTGACAGTACTCAAACGTGACGTCACTTTTAAGTATTTCATATAAAATTCCATAGTGGTGATCGTTTTGACAGTTCTAAAAAAGATGCTGATTTGACTTGCCAGTCATCATGCCTATTCTTTCGATTTTAAATCGATTCTCAGAGTAACAGTTTCAGGTGGAGATTACAGGTAAATTCACAAAAGCTGGCACGAATGGATCGAGTCAGTGACAAGTATCTGGGTGAATCAACTTTTTTCTGTCTGTTATTGCCATGGCGACCGTATCGCCTGAGTCACGCTGATTTTATGCAAAATTATGCTACTTAAACTATGCAAACATACATTTTTCAGGTGTTAATAAGCCCTTTCCTTAATAGGCCACCTACTGACGTGCACTACTTTGCATATTTGCCTAATTTAAGTAGCATAATTTTGCATAAAACCAGCGTGACTCAGGCGACCGTAACCATGGCAATAACAGACAGAAAAAAGTTGATTCACCCATCTCAAGTCAAAATGACAGTAGATACAGGTTGGTATACGACGACTGCATACACACAATGATAGATGTCATTCATTTCATTCATTCCATTCGTGCCAAAGCTGGCAAGTGAATTTACCTATACATTATATTATATCTATTGCTATTAAAACTTACAAGTTGGTTGTGATGTTTCATAAAGAAGCCTTTATGTTACCTATTTTAACCCTTTGCAAAAATAAAAAAAATATTCGTTTAAATTTGAACTCGAATACGTTATCGATAGAGTTCAAGATCACGACTGCGAATATAACGAGGTAGGTTTCGAGTAAGGTTATTTACTTTCGACGGTCAATCGTCCAAGAACGAGTGTCATCATCATCATCATCATCATATCAGAGACGTCCACTGCTGAACATAGGCCTCCCCCAAAGATTGCCATAATGACCGGTCCTGTGCAACGAGTGTAGTGTAAATCACCCCAAACGTAATGGAATGTAGACTAAAAAAAAGGAGTGTATAGTATTTAGTCAGGGTTCATGTATGTGAGTATGTGTGTGAGTTTCTTCGTCCCTTAATGACATTAAGGTCAAAATTCTTTTCGTTGTCTTGTTTCATACCACTCTGTCACGCTTTTAGTTGCTGTTTCGACTCAGTATATAAAAGAAATTAGTGCACTTGTATTTCTTTTTCACGCTAGATTTTAATCCATATATCAGAAATTGAAAACAAAACATCATGTCATACAAAAATCACCTCTGCGTCACGTTTTTTAGGGACACAAAATAAGACAACGAAAAGAATGACCCATTAGCACCATTGTCCACAGACATAATGCAGCAGTTCTCGCACCCGCACATCATCGGGCTGGTCGGCGTGTGCAGCGCGCCGCCGATATGGATCGTCATGGAACTCGCCACGTTAGGCGAACTGAGGGCCTACCTGCAACAGAATGCCAGGAGGTACGCATATTTCATGTATGTACAAGGATCGGACAAACGCCCGTCATTTTGAAAAAGTAACCCTGTTCGGTTCGAAGGTACTACAACCTTAAGCCACTCAAAGACGTGTGTCTACCACAATCGTCCGCAAACATTAAGTACAGATGTCGCTATTGATTAGCTTCACAATACCATTGACTAAATTCGCCGTGATTCACGGAAGGTCGTCTGATGTAATTGGAAGCACGTTGGACCGGCAATCCAGAAGAAGCGGGTTCGAATCCCGTGACAACCAGAGTCTTTCGCAGTTGATTTTTTCTATGGTAAGCACATCTGTTACGACATTGTGGGATTTACAAATTTTGTTATAGGAGGTACATATACGAGCTAAGGGGCTGTTTTGACTGGCATTATTACTGGCTATAGATATTAGGAATTGTACAGTCAACTACAAAGAGATGTATCCATGTTAGTCTTACAAAATGAAGTAAATTTTTATTTGCCACAATGAATTACCCTTGGTTAGTGACATTTCTAGTAGCAATCAAACCTTACATTATCATCGACCCGTTTAATATACAACAATAATGTATCCCACTATGTTTCCTCTTAATTTATACTAACAAACCTCTTTTATTATCTACCTATATATATGTATTGACAAATTTAGGTAAACTCCTAATGTTACAAAGAAATGTAACCAATAAGTTTAAATTCGGAATAGAATTCAAACAAAACATTTTCAAATTTGGAAACAAAAAAGTCTAATAGAAATACCTACTCGGATGAATGCAATAAATTATAAAGAAATTTTAGAAGACGTGGTGATGCCCACCGCTAAAAATATATTCGGAGACGGATTAATAACTTTGATACGGGATAATTCGTCAGTGCATAATTCGCGTATTGTCTAAACTTGGATTGAAAACCAGGATGACAACCACCTAATTAAGCTTCCACCAAAAAGTCCCGACATGAACCCGATTGAAAACTTGTGAAGATTGATGGTGCAGAATTGGAACCCAATAGATATAAGAACTAAAGACAATTTAAAAGAACACGTGTTCCAACTATGGGATTACTATAGAGGGGATAACTTCTGCGAAAACTGTGTTCGTTCAATGCCCGATCAATTGCAGTCGGTAGTTGATACTGACGGTAGTTATACAAGATATTGAGTCTTTGAAGACATTATTTTATGTATTTCTTTGTTAAATTAAGGATTAGATTTTTTGTTGATTTGATTATTTAAGAAAAATGTTGGTATAAATAAATATTTTCCTCTTGCAAACTTTTCCTTGATTTTTCATTCTGTAATTAGTTCGTTGAATGCAGTTTTTGAAATCCAAATGGCAAACGTATTTTCCTAGTTAGCTTCGGCACCTACCGCTGAACAGCAGCAAAGGAACTGTCTCTGTCACTCCTATTAGGACCTCTCCAATAAGAGTGACCGTGACAAGTTTTTTCGATTTGATGATTACGGATTTCGCGGTAGCGGTCCTGAAGGCCTATTGCGAGCCACGAACGAAGTTTTGCCTCTTTGTCACACTTAAGTTCGACATTGCAAGTGCAAAAGAGAGGCAAAACATCGTTCGTGGTTCGCAATAGGCCCTCTGGTTATAACTTATATTATAAAGAATATTTTTTGATCCATATGCGACAAGGATTGCTTTGACGTCTGACTGACTGACAACTCACGAAAGCAGTGCAGACTTGTCACTGCATACATCTATCTCAGGTTATGGCAAACTATTCAAAATGGATACATTTCTTTAGAATATTGGAATATGACTTATATTTGTAATAACATATTGTTAGGTATTAAATGAAGGTTGCAGGAGTACTTTCATAGGAAGTTTGGTTGGATACATAATAACTGCACTTAAAACGAATCGATAATAGTGTAAGATTTGGTGAATACTGAAAATGTCACGAAGCAAGGATAAATAATTTTTGCATACTAAAAGTTCCTTAATTTTGTAAGACTAACGTGGATACATCTCTTTGTAGTTGACTGTACAGTATTACGACATGGCTTGGGGTATACATATGATTTCGATCCTTTAGTTTAGAATGATGAATATTTCCTGGGAAACGAGCGTTCATCGTTGTCAGTAGATCAACAGGGGACAGAGAAACGATGCCCACCGACAACAGGGCTATGCAATGTCTATATGCGTGTTTGTCTTTGGCATATGTATTCTTTTTACCCTTAAATGCATGGTGTACGATGGATCGTACATAACCAAAACGTAGTTGGTGTTTGAAAACTAGATATGTATATTATGTTCTTAAGGTTAAATTTGCAAGGAAATTTAATGAACTTTCAAACTTACTACTGATTCGTTGGCGTAACTGTATTAAAAAAAAACTTACATGTGTTTATAAGCAAGATGGCGGAAATTTGTTTTCATTGCGTGCGTTTAGCGGTTTTTAACTAAGTAAGAAATTATTTTTTATTGGATTTTTGTAATTCATACCATAACGATTTTACAATTACTGAATTTAATATACTTTTCATCTAAAATTAAATAATATTTGCATGTTTTATCATGCACGATTTTGCAAAAAATGGATAATGTATGATGTATCGAAATTTTGATTAGTAGTACAAAAACCACCCAAAATATGTCCACAGATTTTTTTTTCTATTTTTCTCGTGCTTGCGACGCTATTAGGTATGCACATTTTATTTTTGGAACGAAAAGAAAAAATCATGCATTTAAGGGTTAATCATGTAACCTTATTATCCAGGTTGGAGACGTGTACACTAGTGCTGTACATCTACCAGCTGTCGACGGCGCTCAGCTACTTGGAGAGCAAGAAGTTTGTCCACCGCGATATCGCTGCCAGGAATGTTCTGGTTTCTACACCTACTTGTGTCAAGGTAACTATTCCAAATAAACTACACTAATACTATAAATATTGGATGTCATATACCAAAGAAAAAACGACCAAGATCACCAACGTCCGAGGTGGGAATCGAAGCCACGTGCCGATGATGCCGGCACTGCTTGGCCACTCGGTCTTAAGATCGTTCTAAATGGAAATTGTAGGTATAAATGTACCCAATTACAGGTGTAGTGAGAAATTACTTGCCTTCGGAAACGTTCGTGAACACATGCTGTTTCAGGCAGTGTCACCGAGTCTGACTGAAGTAGCATGACAGCTATTACTGTCAGTCTCAGTGAGATAGACTGAAACAGCATGACGTTGACGAACGTTTCCGAAGGCAAGTCATTTCTCACTACATCTGTAACCAATTCACAGCCCAATGATGAACCAATATATCAATATATGAACACAAAAAGTGTCAACCCTATTGAAAATATATCAGCGTTCAGAATAAATATGGGTGAATCAGCTTTTTTCTGTCTGTTATTGCCACGGTTGCCTGAGTCACGCTGGTTTTATGCAAAATTATGCTACTTAAGTAGTAGATCACTAACCTAAGACTCCTGGTTGAAAAATGCTACGAATTTAATACGCCAGTCGTATTATGTTTCGTTGACTACCAAAAGGCCTTTGATTTTGTAAGATGGCAAAATTTATGGGAGATCCTTCATCTAACTGGTGTACCGAGTCACATGGTGCGTCTGGTCAGGAATTTGTACGAGTCAGGCTTTGGAACCATAACCATAGGGAATCACACATCCAGTCGTTTTAAGTTCTAGAGAGGTGTTCGCCAAGGCTGTGTGATTTCCCCTATCCTGTTTAACATCTACGGCGAACATATACTGCGTAAAGCTCTGGAAGGATGGAAAGGTGGGATCAAGGTTGGTGGCGTTACACTAACCAATTTGCGCTACGCTGACGATACTACATTGATCGCTGCATCTGAGTCAGAGATGGCAGAGCTATTAAATCGCGTAGAACAGGCTAGCAAAGAGTTTGGACTAAGCATCAACAAAAACAAAACCAAAGTGATGTATGTCGACCGTTTCAATGCACTGCAGAGTACAAACCACCTGAACGATTTGGAAACGGTACATAATTTCCAGTACCTTGGATCTGTTATTAGTAACAAAGGTTGCTGTGAACAAGAAATTCGTCGTCGCATCGGAATGGCTAAGACTGCAATGACTCAGCTAAACAAAATTTGGAAAGACCGTAACATCAAAAGGGAAACTAAAATATACATTACCCGCACGCTAGTATTTCCGATATTCTTCTACGGATGCGAAGGCTGGACTCTGAAAGCGGCGGACAGAAAAAGGATCGACGCGTTTGAGTTGTGGTGCATCCCCTGGACAGCGCGCCGCACTAATATGTCGATCTTGGCCGAGCTTAAGCTGAACAAGCAGCCGCGCCTCTCAACAATATGCCTCCAAAGAATATTGCAGTACTTCGGACATATAGCGCGCCGAGGCACCGATAACTTAGAAAAGTTATTAATAACTGGCAATGTGGATGGCAAGCGACCAAGAGGACGTAGTCCCAGAAGATGGTCCGACCAGGTGGCCGAGTAACTACACATGCCGATATCTCTGGCCCTTCATCAAGCTCAAGAACGCAGTAGATGGAGAGGCCTTCTTCAGCGACTACATCATGGCCACGATCCTCAGCAGTGAGGGGCCGACTTAAGGAGGAGGATGCTACTTAAACTATGCAAAAATATGTTTTTCTGGTGTTAATAAGTCCTTTCCTTAATGGGCCACCTACAGATATGCACTGCTTGCATGTTTGCCTAATTTAAGTAGCATAATTTCGCATAAAACCAGCGTGACTCAGGCGACCGTAACCATGCCAATAACAGACAGAAAAAAGTTGATTCACCCATATACAGGGTGACATCGGGGTCGTGATCCAAACTGTGAGAAACGTGTTAAGATAGTCTTCCTAAACAATGTTCTCTATGGGACCTATATGAACAAACTTACTTTTTTTTACGACTAGTAAAGTTCGTGTTCATTAATATGTATACATTTCTCCATACTAATCCTTTCCAAATGTGTTTACATAATTATGAAACGAGACTAGAAGTTATGAACACTTCCGCACCGTTCGGTATGGAAACAGTTTTTTTTTTTCGCGATATTCATATTTGTTCCATGGGAAACCTTGTTGAGAATGACCATCTTAACACGTTTCTCACAGTTTGGATCACGACTCCGATGTCACCCAGTATGTTGTCAGCTGTGAACGCGATAAACGTAATCAGTTGCGACATTATGTTTTTGACTCGGCCGCTAACATGAATGCAATTCTTTGAAAATGCGGATAAATTTAAAGCGGGCGCAGCTTTTTTTCCCATACATTATTATGGTCACGTGACTTGTCGCTCATCGTATACGATTACAGAATGGCATCTGGACTCGGCCTACAGATGTAGTGCATAATATTTTCATTGTATTTTCACGAAGACGTCCGAATTAACATTTAGTCTGTCCCTCATTGTCCCACCAATGTTATTTCGGACTTTTCCGTAAAAATACGAAGAATTACATACAACATCTGTAATTAGGTTTCATAACATGTCAAAAATCGGTCAAATATGATTGCATGATTGTTGAACGAGCCCTAATAAATGAGAAATTGTTCAATTTGCTCCCAGTTGGCAGACTTCGGGCTATCTAAGATGGTGGAGGACAAGTCGTACTACAAGGCGTCGCGAGGCAAGCTGCCCATCAAGTGGATGGCGCCGGAATCTATCAACTTCCGCCGGTTCACGTCCGCTTCTGATGTCTGGATGTTCGGTGAGTCACTGTACAGTTGGCAGACTTCGGGTTGTCTAAGATGGTGGACGACAAGTCGTACTACAAGGCCTCGCGAGGCAAGCTGCCCATCCAAGTGGATGGCGCCGGAATCTATCAACTTCCGTCGGTTCACGTCCGCTTCTGATGTCTGGATGTTCGGTGAGTCACTATACAGTTTCACAGACTTCAGGCTGTCTAAGATGGTGGAAGACAAGTCGTACTACAAGGCGTCGCGAGGCAAGCTGCCCATCAAGTGGATGGCGCCGGAATCTATCAACTTCCGTCGGTTCACGTCCGCTTCTGATGTCTGGATGTTCGGTGAGTCACAATACAGTTGGCAGACTTCGGCTGTTTAAGATAGTGGACGACAAGTCGTACTACAAGGCGTCGCGAGGCAAGCTGCCTATTAAGTGGATGGCGCCGGAATCTATCAACTTCCGCCGGTTCACGTCCGCTTCTGATGTCTGGATGTTCGGTGAGTCACTGTACAGTTTCACAGACTTCGGGTTGTCTAAGATGGTGAATGACAAGTCGTACTACAAGGCGTCGCGAGGCAAGCTGCCCATCAAGTGGATGGCGCCGGAATCTATCAACTTCCGCCGGTTCACGTCCGCTTCTGATGTCTGGATGTTCGGTGAGTCACTGTACAGTTTAACAGACTTCAGGTTGTCTAAGATGGTGGAAGACAAGTCGTACTACAAGGCGTCGCGAGGCAAGCTGCCTATCAAGTGGATGGCGCCGGAATCTATCAACTTCCGCCGGTTCACGTCCGCTTCTGATGTCTGGATGTTCGGTGAGTCACTGTACAGTTGGCAGACTTCGGGCTGTCTAAGATGGTGGAAGACAAGTCGTACTACAAGGCGTCGCGAGGCAAGCTGCCTATTAAGTGGATGGCGCCGGAATCTATCAACTTCCGCCGGTTCACGTCCGCTTCTGATGTCTGGATGTTTGGTGAGTGTCGTCACAATGCAAATCGTCGGCTGACAAGCAAAACTCACTATAAAAACTGTCACTACTCTTAGAAACCTCTTATGTCAGTATTAAATCAGAACTGAGATAAGAGCTTTATTTCAAGTAGGTATTTGTTACTTAGTGAGTTTTGCTTGTCAACTGACGAAATATTGATTAATTATGACACTATCTGTGAATCCCTTTAATTGGCTTTGTGTATCCAATAGTGTGGCTTCATCGGAAGACCAGCGCTGGCACTCGCTAGCAACATGCTGAGATGAGGCCATTTCTTAGCATACACGCTTTTATTTGTAAAATTATTTTTCGTTGCTGTATATTGTGATTTTTGTGTATGTTACGAATAAAGTTATTTCCATTTCAATATAATTTTATTATTGTTTTCTTAGACGTTTTTTATCTAAATATGTAAAAATAAAATACGACACAATCCATCATCAGCACTGGTGATGTAATCACGAGCTTACATTACATTTCACTGAAATTGTTTTGACCATAATCAAATGATAATTTGAGTATGGTTTTTCCATGTGGTTGGACTACTTAGTATTTATTATGATGGAAAATGTCAATTGAGAATATTACGTACGCGTACACGCTTAGGTGATATTTTGAGGAGACAAAGACATACAGTGCAAAAACCGATAGGTTGTGGATTTTAATTATTCCAATGAATATTCATATTAGTATCTTGCGCTATGAAAGGCGCAAAAATATCTGACACTCTTATTTTTACGGACAAGATCGTGTCACATAATTTTACGGCCTTCATACTAGCGCAAGATATAGCCGATTGTACGCTTCGTATCATTGAATGAACTCTCACCCCACAGGCGTCTGCATGTGGGAGATCCTCATGCTGGGCGTGAAGCCCTTCAGCGGCGTGAAGAACAACGACGTGATCGGCAAGCTGGAGAACGGCGAGAGACTCGCCCTGCCGCCGCGCTGCCCGCCTCGCCTGTACTCCGTCATGTCGCGCTGCTGGGCCTACGAGCCCTCGCAGCGGCCGCTGCAGCACCAGCTGAAGGAGACCCTCTTGTGAGTATACAGTCCTCATGCTGGGCGTCCCTTCAGCGGCGTGAACAACGACGTGATCGGCAAGCTGGAGAACGGCGAGAGACTCGCCCTGCCGCCGCGCTGCCCGCCTCGCCTGTACTCCGTCATGTCGCGCTGCTGGGCCTACGAGCCCTCGCAGCGGCCGCTGCAGCACCAGCTGAAGGAGACCCTCTTGTGAGTATACAGGAAAAATGTCTTCATCTCTCCTAGGAATACATACACACCATCAGTTTGAGGACACCCTCTTGTGAGTATACAGGAAAAATGTCTTCATCCTAGTACATCTCTCCTAGGAATACATACACACCATCAGCTTGAGGAGACCCTCTTGTGAGTGTACAGACAATCCTCATGCTGGGCGTCCCTTCAGCGGCGTGAACAACGACGTGATCGGCAAGCTGGAGAACGGCGAGAGACTCGCCCTGCCGCCGCGCTGCCCGCCTCGCCTGTACTCCGTCATGTCGCGCTGCTGGGCCTACGAGCCCTCGCAGCGGCCGCTGCAGCACCAGCTCAAGGAGACCCTCTTGTGAGTATACAGGAGAATTATCATCTCTCCTAGCCGTTTATTCGGCCACAGAGACTGTTTTTCAGCGTCCCTGATGCGCTCTCAGTAATGTAATGTAATTGTAATGTAACCAATTTTTGCAGCGAATACACGACTGCTGAAGTGAGTACCCCTCCAACGTAATTATACACGGTGCCCATGAGGAAGGGGAAAAAAAACAACAGCGGATTTCTGACCAAATTTGAAGTTAAAAATGTCATATGAAGTTTTCTGGATTGAGTCTATTTTAAGAGAAAATTTGTTTTTTTCCTATAATCGTTTTAGCCCGTTACGCTATGATAAACGCATTTTAGGAAACGATTTTGTTACCATGTTGTCTTAGTCTTGTCGCACTTAATTGACAGACATCAAATGAATAAAAAAAACTTTAATAACCTAGCAAATGAAAAAAAAAACGTTCAAAGTGCATTTTTTGCGATACTTTCATTAATAAAATCCTATTGTTGTTTTTTGCAGATTTAACCAAAACTCACTTAATTTTTTTTTCTTCTTTTAGTCTCAGGAATATGCTGTTAAAATGTTTCCCTTTCCTCACGGGCACCATACCTTTGTCTCTAAATATCCGAGCTTCAACCACCATGTTTCATCATATTCATATAATTCCTGAGATTTAAGCAATCCGTTTTTCAATGAGTGTGTGTCATTAAGTCAATTAGAATCGCCACTTATTTCCATTAAAGAATCGCTTAAACTGTTTAGCCTTACCCCGTTGTATAGTAAAAATAGCGTTTAGCTCATTTAGCCTTCTTTTTAAAAAAGTGCACTTGTACACTACAGTCATTTGACTTGCCTCCGGTGGCAGACGCTGTTGGTGTTTGAACCAATTAGCCTTTCTCTCATTTTTAGCAGATTTGTCTTAAGCGACCTTTATTTCGAGACATAATAAACTAATTTTATCAGGGTAGGAACCAAAGTATGCGCCTTTATATCTTGAATAAGTATTTGATGGCAGTTGCGTTACAATATACCTGTTACTTTTTTTGTAGCGATTTTTTTTGTAGGGCCGCAGGTGTTCCGGCCATTAGCTCGTCGTGCTTAGCGTCAAGTTCTGTACGACGAGTTATTTCAAAAGCACGTACTTGTGTGTGTACAGCTTACCTCCACTCTGGTGGTAGGGCAGCCATTGTCTCCCATTTAGATGGATTTATATTAGCCCTTTTCATGAGACGCTTCAGCATATCTTTATACCGTAAAAACTGACCGTTTCCGTTATGCAGTTCGCAGTATAAAAGATGTGCTTTGCCATTGTGTCAATGTACATCCGGGAGACATGTCCGCACCACCGTAGCTGCCGCTTCATTAGATAAGCCTCAATTCCAGCAACATTAAGCCCTCTGAGAACATAATATAGGTGGATCTTATATCGTGGCTAACACAGTTTTGTAAGAATACATACTTCCTAGTAGATTGTGCTATACCTCTCCAAAGTATTTATATCGGGCATAAAACGAATAAGTTGGCAATCCAGATAAAAGAAAGGAGAGGAAATTACTCCTTGGTTTGTTCTGAAAATATATAAAATAAAAAAATTGATAATTTATGAACTGATTTAATTTTAGATATTTTTTAAGCCTTATAATTACTGCCTAATAATAGTTTGAAGAAGATTGCCTCTTACCAACTAAACCTACTTTTCTTTACCTACCTGTAGCTTTTATGTATCTTACAATTAAAGAAGATCGTATTATATTATACCTTAGATCGCAAACTAGCATTAAAAAAAAAAAACCTTCAATTTCCCCAGTTGGATGTATATTCTTATTTGAATATTATTTGCAGTGAGATTCTGCAAGAAGAGCGAAGCACAGCGTGGGACACGATGCGGCGAGAGAACCGGCGCGTCGCCGCCGCCTCGTGGGGGGACGAGCCGCCGCCCAAGCCGAGCAGGCCCGCTACCAACCTCACCGGTAACTTGTAGCTACCAACCTTACTGGTAACTTGTAGCTACCAACTTCACTGGTTACTTGTAGCTACCAACTTCACCGGTAAATTGTAGCTACCAATTAACCTAACTGGTAACTTGTAGCTACCAACTTCACTGGTAACTTGTAACTACCAACCTCACCGGTAACTTGTAGCTACCAACCTCACCGGTAAATTGTAGCTACCAACCTCACCGGTAACTTGAAGTTACTAACCTCACCGGTAACTTGAAGCTACCAACCTCACAGGTAACTTGTTGCTACCAACTTCACCGGTAACTTGTAGCTACCAACCTCACCGGTAACTTGTAGCTACCAACCTTACCGGTAACTTGTAGCTACCGACCTCACCGGTAACTTATACCTACCAACCTAACCGGTAACTTGTAGCTACCGACCTCACCGATAACTTGTAGATACCAATTAACCTCACCGGTATCTTGTAGCTACCAACCTCACCGGTAACTTGTAGCTACCAGCGTCACCGGTAACTTGTAGCTACCAACCTAACCGATAACTTGTAGCTACCAACCTCACCGGTAACTTGTAGCTACCAACCTAACCGTTAACTTATAGCTACCAACCTCACTGGTAACTTGTAGCTACCGACCTCATCGGTAACTTGTAGCTACCAACTTCACCGGTAACTTGTAGCTCCCAACTTCATCGGTAACTTATAGCTACCATTTTCACCGGTAATTTGTAGCTAACAACCTTACCGGTAACTTGTAGCTACCAACCTCACCGGTAACTTGTAGCTACCAACCTCACCGGTAACTTGTAGCTACTAACCTCACCGGTAACTTGTAATTACCAACCTCACCGGTAACTTGTAGCTACCAACCTCACCGGTAACTTGTAGCTACCAACCTCACCGGTAACTTGTAGCTACCAACCTTACCGGTAACTTGTAGCTACCAACCTCACCGGTAACTTGTAGCTACCAACCTCACCGGTAACTTGTAATTACCAACCTCGCCGGTAACTTGTAGCTACCAACCTCACCGGTAACTTGTAGCTACCAACCTCACCGGTAACTTGTAGCTACCAACCGCAACGTATAGGGGCAACAAGAGGAGCGAAGTACAGCGTGATAACGGCGACAAATTTTAATTTTCTTTATGTAGCTAACTCTTAGCGCTATTTTTTTTAATTTGTCTTATATTTTTACTGAGAAGTTGGCCAGCCAGAGTATAACTTTCAATAATGATTTGTTATGTCAAATTCCACAAGTCTTACGTGAGTTACCAATTCTGCTTCTTATGTGCGTTTTTAATTTAATTAATCAAAGTTAATTTTCCGTATTTCGGCACTAGCCTTATATGTGAACACTTAAATCTACTTAATTACTATAAGAATAAACAAAAGAATTGGTAACTGATGGTAGTCTTATGGATATACCCTTCTACTAAATCTAGGTTTAGCACATAATAGATGCGATAGTATGTCGCTACGAGATAGACATTCCGTCTTTTACAATAATAATAAAAGTGAGACTGATATGGGCGTATACGGATATAAACTAACGCATCAGTTACGTGCTAAGCCTACCGAGAACAGGGTGCTTAGACAAGTTGCCAAAAACGCTTAATCGTCAATCGTAAACGAAAGGCAGCTAGCTGTCTTTGTCGCACTAATATACAAGAGTGATAGAGAGGGAAAACTACGATACGCTACCAAGCGCTAGCGATTGGCAACTTGGCTAAGGCACTGGTCTCACCGCGAGCTACTAATCTATGAATTATCGGCTATAAACACGAACAAAAGATACGCACTCCCGTGTAAATAAAAGAGACACGGCGATACTCGCCCAGCTATCAGCTATCAACGCCGGGCGAGTATCGCCGTGTCTCTTTTATTTACACGGGAGTGCGTATCTATTGTTCGTGTTTATAGCCGATAGTTCATAGATGTAGTAGTTCGAGGTGAGACCAGTGCCTAAGCATCCTGATCATTGTCTTAACCTTCTGCCACTGTCGGTCACGTGACATATATTTTATTATCAACACCATAAAGTTGAACATACGTCTGAGGTATGTCACCTCAGTTGCAGAGGGTTAAATAAAGACCTCCCTACAGCGGCGGAGGCGGCGCCGGCCAGCGCGCAGACCTACATCGTGGCGCAGAATCCGCTCGTACTCGCCCGTCTACTCCGAGAGAACCAGGCTCGAGCCCTCGACCCGCAGGCCTACACCACCCCCGCCTCGGTATTCAACACCGTCGCCGTCGACTTCCATCTACCGGAGGACACCGACATCACCAAAATCATCAAACCCGACGAAGTCATCGACATACCTCTCCAAACTGTCCCTATACCTGTCGCTTCCCTTCACAAGCTCGATCCCGTCGTCGACGAGATAACCGTCGTCGGTGACGCTAGCTGCGATAATCTCTGCCAGAACGAAGCTCCAGAACCGTACGCGAGTAGAGTTAGGTCGCTTGAAAGAAACACTAGAACTCTATCGACCGAACGCGCGCCGGTCAGAATGGGATCGCTCGAACGCAACGCTCGAGGCAGCCTCTCTCACAGAGGCTCCCCTGTCCCTATAGCACCCTTCACTAGACAACACTCGGTCCCGGCATCCCCACCTAGAAACAGAAGGGAGCAGGACATAGGTCAATTCTCAGTCCAAGGCTCTTTAAACGCCCAACTAGCCGCTAGCGTCGTTAACAAAATGCGCTCTCAACCGGATCCTCCCCTAGTCGAAGAAATTTACGATTTCGGGGGCGATAATGTTAAAAGCTGCGTCGCTGTTGCCCAAAAAGCGGGGCTTTCTAAACCGTACCGACCTTCAATGGTCGCATCCCATCCGGTGACTTACGGCGTCCCAGTAGGTGTAGTGCAAGGCGTGCCGTATCAAAGCCCGAAAGCTCACATACCTGTGACGTTCTCGCAACGCTCGTCGCAGCCGACTGGGGTGATTCCGCCGATGTCGTACGCTACGCCGATCTATGGCCACAGCGTCGTGGCCGGAGCGCAACCGGTGCTGTATCGGCCGCAGGCGGCGGCCAGCGTGGCCGGGAGGGCCCACGCGGTGGACCACGTGGCCGGGAGGGACCACGTGGCCGCGAGGGACCACGTGGCCTACGTGTCGCGGGAGGAGTGCCAGGCCAAGCCGCAGGTGATTGCATGGTCGCGTTGGATGCGCTCGTACGCCGCTGCAGAGTGAACGGGATATCGCTATGTACAGTCGACAAAAAAGTCTCCTTTACAGCTCACAAGTGCAAACACGCTGCAAACACGTGCAAACACGCTCATGCTGTCGCGTCACGCGACAGCATGAGCGTTCGTTGCAACCGAGTTTCTATGTGTATCGCGCATCCGTGGTAAGATGTTTGCACTTGTGAGCTGTAAAGGAGACTTTTTTGTCGACTGTACGTATAAGTTTTCCAAAAAAATCAGAATCTGATTCTCACATATTTAACTTTTTTGGTTCTTCCTATTTATAATGACCGTCGACTGCGATTAGGTCATAAAAACACCTAGATAATGTTGTAGAACAGTCGACGGATTAACAAAATGAATAATCGACACGCATAGTTGCCGATTTCTAAGAATGAACTTTTGACAGGTATAAATTAAACCTTATAAATGAGGGTAACACTCGCTATTTTTCCAATAGTCTTAACGTTATATATCTCTTCTTATCGGTATAAGGCCGAGTTTTGGCCAAGGATTACGAGATTCAGGATAACCATATTTTTTGGAAAACACTAATGTTGTCCCGTTTACACCGCAGCGG
The DNA here is from genome assembly GCA_025490895.1 of Thaumatotibia leucotreta. Lineage (NCBI taxonomy): Eukaryota > Metazoa > Arthropoda > Insecta > Lepidoptera > Tortricidae > Thaumatotibia > Thaumatotibia leucotreta. Next base: position 40,689 of record JALPQI010005736.1, on the reverse strand, counting down.
CGGGCGTATCATATCTAGTGAGACAGAAGCATTGTACGTCTTAATTTCGTAGGATTGTAGCTGCATGATAGTCGATGACTTGTAGATTTTGGTATTATTTTGAAAGGCACATTGTGTAAATATTTTCGTAACACGATTTATTTTTCTTTTGTATTTTTTTCTTTTTTTACAGACTGTGTGTCCGTTGGTTTTCTCCGGTAGAATTTGGGTTTTTATTTTTGTGTCATACATGTAAAATCAGCTTGAATTTTACGTGTATGACATTTTTTTAACTTTCATAAGCGGAAGAACTAACATTGTCGTAACATGTCCTGTGGGAACCTTTGGAAACAACTAAATTATTTGATATTTATTTACTAAAACATACAATTTAACACTTTGGTTGTAATGTATTGTACAAATTGTAAAAAAAACACTAACCTCAATGTTAGTTCCAAATAAAATCCATTTGAGATTTTAATTAATTTTTGGCCTCATATTTTACTTTTATAAATGTTTTTAGCCCTTTAAAGCACAACGCCAATACACCCCAATAATTTTTGTCTTAAAGTTTAGTTTTAAAAGTTAAAACTTAAATTCTTAAAAGTTCTGCCATGAGGAAAATGTTGCTCTATAAAGGGTTAATATGTTTATTAAAAATAATAATTTATCGGCTTTCTGTACTTTTATCCATGATTGAATTTACAAAATGTCTAGCCGAAATGTCAATCATACATTCATACACGAAGCTATAATATACCTATATAAAAATAATATATTCATTACGATCACGTAATTTGTACATTCTATACATTTTTCTTACTGGTCGTTTGACATTTCGATGTGCAATTGACATCTCGACATCAATCATCTAGCCAGAACTCAACTTTTTTAAGTAACGTAAAACCATCTGGTAAAATTTTGCAATACCAAAGAGCATTTTAAACTATATTGATACTGAACATATGAATCATATAAAAGCAAAATCAGCAATATATTTTTTTTAGCAACTTTATTTGTATCCTGGCAGCTATACAGGGTGTTTTTTTTTCGACCGTTCAAATTCTACGTAGTGAATGTGTAGGTCATACTGACCAACTTTTACTATGGGGACAAAGTGGAAATCGCGAAAAAAAAATCAGCTGTTTCATACATTTCGGCCGGCGTAATGCCGCCAATTTGTATGAAACAGCTGATTTTTTTTTCGCGATTTCGACGTTGTCCCCATAGTAAAAGTTGGTGAGTATGACCTACACATTCACTACGTAGAATTTGAACGGTCGAAAAAAAAACACCCTGTATAGCTAAAACAAAAATGAAAAATATATTTGAAGAAATTCTTTATACTGGATGTTGCCGACTTCTATATGAGTTATATGACTCATATCATATACCTAAATGGTGAAACCAAAACCAGGAAATCATTTTAATACGTATTACAATATCCCATACAATTTAAATCATTGTTCTCAAATGGATAGCTTCAAATCTCATCCAAACTTCATTCACCATTCTGACCCTTACGTCTCACATAACAGAGTCCAGAATTGGACACAGAACAAGCCGTGGAGAGACGCCTATTGGCTGAACTGGCGAGACAGCAACACCAGAGTGAGGAGGACCGACGATGGCTGCAGATGCAGGAGGATAAATTGGTAAGCCTTGTGTCTATAGTGATAGAGTTCATTTTGTTGATTGCAAACAATGCATCCATCCCTGTTCATCATAGCTACGAAAAACTAAAACATGGAAGCCACACGCCCTGCGACCATATATAACATGGACGTCTAACGTCAGCTCAAAAATGCCCCCAAAACAATTGTTCAATTGTGCCAAGATGGGCAGGACATAGCGCTTTTCTTAACACCGCGCTTATTTCGGCGCAACATCTTTGACAAATGTTTATAGAATATAGCCAATCAAAACTTTGATGGACCAATCACAACCATTTTTAAATGACGGTTTAAGTTTTTATAGGTTGATATTGAAATTCATTACCGTGATGCATTGGAAGAGTGAGTGACACTAAACTTGTCAACTAAAATTCAGGACCGTTTTTGAAAGGCAATTTAATATGGCGTGCGGCTTCCATGTTTTATTTGTTCGTAGCACACGCCGTACTAAATTGCCATTCAAAAACGCTCCTAAATTTCAGTTGACAAGTATCACCCCCTCTTCAATGCACCGTAATGAATTTCAATATCAACCTATAAAAACTTAAACCGCCATTTGAAAATAGTTGTGATTGGTCCATCAAAGTTTTGATTGGCGATATTCTATAAACATTTGTCAAAGATGTTGCACCGAAATATACGCGGTGTTAAGGAAAGCGCTATTTCCTGCCCATCTTGGCACAATTTAACAATTGTTTTTGAAGTCATTTTTGAGCTGGCGTTAGACGTCCATGTTATATGATAACTACTATACTTCATCTCTTTTGTTTTCGAGTAGATATTATATTAGCCTCGTAAGGCCCAATGTACAGTCGACAAAAAAGTCTCCTTTACAGCTCACAAGTGCAAACACGCTGCAAACACGTGCAAACACGTGCAAACACGCTCATGCTGTCGCGTCACGCGACAACATGAGCGTTCGTTGTAACCGAGTTTCTATGTGTATCGCGCATCCGTGGTAAGATGTTTGCACTTGTGAGCTGTAAAGGAGACTTTTTTGTCAACTGTACACTCCACTTCAATGAAAATTAAACCTTTAATAAACTTAAAATAAAGTCGCGTCGCCTTTGTTTGATTGATTTTACAAACAAACAAAACTTACCCCATTACACCGTGCACCGCAAGGTTCAAAATAAGATAAGAAAATATGTAAGTATGGTAGACCTTACAAGGCTAATATTACCATTCCCGTTGCACAATTTGCTTGCACATATCGTTGTTTTTGGTTGGTATTAAGGTGCGTTCAAACCAAAAGAGCATTCGCTGTTCTATCCCCCGTTCTACGAAATCAACCAATCACGTTTTGTGTAACGATCGAATTTCGTAGAGTGGGGGGTTAGAAGAGTGAATGCTCTTTTGGTTTGAGCGCACCTTTAGTAGTAATCCTGCATACGAAGCTTGAGGTTCCGAGTTCGATCCTAGGAGAGCAAATTTATTTGTATCATCATCATCATCATCATCAGCCTATCGCAGTCCACTGCTGGACATAGGCCTGCCCAATTTCACGCCATTTATTTGTATGTTTATCACAAATGTTTGTTCCCTGGACATTTTTCTAGGTATTTAAGTATGTAAGCCAATAAAGCTTAAATTCCTAAGGATATCGTATTTAACTGTCGTTACGAACCTGACTGCCAGTAAACTTTTTTAATGCCACGCTAATTGGGTGTCCCTAAAAATTTAAATTTCCATATAAATGTATCGTCGCTTAGTACCCACATCACAAGCCTTATTGAGCTTACCGTTGGTCTAGGTCGATTTGTGTGAGATTTACCGATGAAATTGATTTATTATTTATTGTTACAGAACCGCCTTTCAACCGTGCAGCCAACGGAAAGCGAATCCGTCGAAAAAGTGACGGATGCCGTACAAAACATGGCCGTGCAAGACAGGACTCCAAGTCTGATTTCAGGTACGCACCATTAATAATATGAGCTATTTCTTTGATGAAAAATAAGCTGCATAAATACTGGTAGGCACTAATTGAGTGTGATTTTTCCAGCGCCAAACTCTTCAGAAACTAGTCCAGCGAATACGGTGAAGCCCAACGATAGGCAGACGAGCGAGGACAGGGTAATTATGACATATTACATTTATTACATTACTTACATTAGTTAATTTAGGGCGAGTTACACTAACCACACTTTTTTAATAATAGTACTAGCGACCCGCCCCGGCTTCTCACGGGTACTATACCTACATAAAAACCTTCCTCTTGAATTACTCTACCTATTAAAAAAATCTCATTAAAATCCGTTACGTAGTTTTAAAGATTTAAGCGTACAAAGGGACATAGGGACAGAAAAAGTGACTTTATATTATACTACGTAGTGATTTTAGGAAATTAAACACATCATGTTCAAAATAACGCTCTATAATCAAGGTTTTCACAAATAAGTCAGGATATTAGCACGAATTACACAAAAGATACGAATTAGCAAACGTTCCGTGACCGCGTCGCTTCCCAGAATGTCCACGCGAGCGGCGTTCACGCTCAACGTGACAGGACTTGACAGGAGCTGTCAGTCATGCCCAATACACAGTTAAGGCGTGATGAGACTGTATCTGACAGTATACGAAACTGATTACATATATCGCTGCTTTGTGACAAAACCGTGATAACTCAGGAGATTTTTTATAAAGAGATATCATGGTTTTACCAGAAAGCAGCGTATGTGCCAGCAAGAAAAACTACATGGGTTCGCTTGACTGGCAGGTCAATATTACCTAGTCAATTATTACGAACCTTCCCATATTTTATTTTTTAGTTTATTTTATTTATCAGGCAATTTTGGCGAAGACTTAAGTCTAGTGGTTTGGCGCAATCGACACTTAGGGCGTTTGTGCACTACACTGACTTTTACCGTCCGGTAGTCCGGTTTTTTACGGTCCGATATGCCACGCCATTAAATGTATATAGTAGCTTGTGCACTATACGTAATTTTACCACCCGACATTTTACTTTTCCCCATTCCGGACAGTATTTTTCCGATCCTAGATGACAGTTATGAAAAACGTGTTAATGCTTGTGCACTGCGTCCGGAATTGCACTGACTTTTATGACTGTCGACTGACTTTTCATGCTACTATGCCGCACCTCCGAGTAAAAAGACGGACAAGTGCACAAACCAATCATCCGTTTTTTTCATGCTACTATGCCGCACCTCCGAGTAAAAAGACGGACAAGTGCACAAGCCAATCATGTGTTTTTTTCATGCCATATCGGACCATGAAAACTCGGTCTGCCGGACAGTAAAATTCATTGTGGGGCACAATCGCCCTTACGGCCTGTTTCATAAATCATAATCCCCGGATAAATATATCGGTCAGATAAAATTATCATTCTAATACAGGCAAATTGTATACACCTCACGCATATAATAGAAAAAAAATATAATATTTATCTGACAGATAAATTAGGGAATGGATAAAAACAGACCCTTAGATTAAGACTCCAAAAGATATTGTGAGTCACAAATGTGGAGTCGTGACGATAGAATGCACCTTTAGTTTGTTTGCAGAATTAGGCACTGGTCTCACCGCAAGCTACTAAGCTATGAACTATCGGCTATAAACACGAACAGAAGATACGCACTCCCTTGTAAATAAAAGAGACACGGCTATACTCGCCCAGCTATCAGCTAACACCGCCGGGCGAGTATCGTCTTATCAAGTTTAAATTTCATCGAACACTCGTTTATTAATTATAATGTACAGTCGAGGAAAGGTAATTTGTTTATTATGTTCGAATTCATTGTCGGAACGTTACGACATGGAAGTATAGTCAAGTTTAGTGTTGGTAAAGACTCAAGTTCTTTAAGTCTCATTTTAGGACTCATTTTTAGGGGACTATTGAGCTTAAAAGACTATAGTCTTTTGAGTCGCGAATCCTTTTTTTTTAGGTTTACTGAGTCTTGCATATGAAACACAAGTCCTAACTCAGAGTATAATGTTGTATTGATTTGTTATTTAAACTAAATTAATAAAATATAAAGACCGAGTGGCCGAGCGGTGCAGGCATCAGCAGCGAAAGCTGAGCACGTGGGTTCGATTCCTACCTCGGACGTTGGTGATCTTGGTCGTTTTTTCTTTGGTATATGAAAACCAATATTTATTAACTAAACTAAATATAAAAACTTTTTTTTTAACTCACAAATCTAGTGAGCCTTCTTGAAGGACGAGTCACTGTAACATTGTAAAATAACTCACGTATTGCCTAGATCACTGTAGTCCTTAAAACTGAATCGAGTCTTAGAATGAAGGACTCGAACGACTCGAGTCTTTACCAACAGTAGTCAAGTTAGGTAAGCGAAACATATGTTTCGCGGAGCGAAGATTTTTGGAAGCGGGGCGGAAGCGTTTCAGTTACCTCTCTGTTTCACTTACCCACTCGATCTACGAACAAATAAAATATGGAAGCCGCACGCCATACTAAATTGCCTTTCAAAAACGGTCCTGAGTTTTAGTTGACAAATGTCACCCCCTCTTCAATGCATCACGCTAATGAATTTCAATATCAACCTACAAAAACTTAAACCGCCATTTAAAAATAGTTGTGATTGGTCCTTCAAAGTTTTGATTGGCTATATTGTACAAACATTTGTCAAAGATGTTGCGCCGAAATATGCGCGGTGTAAAGAAAAGCGCTGTGTCCTGCCCATTTTAGCAAAATTGAACAATTGTGTTTGGGGGCATTTTTGAACTGGCGTTAGACGTCCATGTTATACATGGCCGCAGCACTTGACTTTAAATAAAATTGGTCGTTGCAGCCTCGAGCTCCAACCGACGACCCGGTGTACTGCCTCACCACCAGCGTCGTCCGCTCCGTGATGCGTCTCGCCACCCTCGCGTCGTCATCCCCCCCCGCCCCTCCCCCCGCCGTGCTCGCCGCCGTGCGCGCCGTCGGCGCCGACCTGCGCGCCCTCTGCGCCGCCGTCGACCACGTGGTGCAGCCCTTCCCTCGCGCCGAGCGGCGGTGAGTGTGTGTCTAACAGCCGGGAGCGACCGCCGTCCCTCCCCCCCGTGCGCGCCGTCGGCGCCGACCTGCGCGCCCTCTGCGCCGCCGTCGACCACGTGGTGCAGCCCTTCCCTCGCGCCGAGCGGCGGTGAGTGTGTGTCTAACAGCCGGGAGCGACCGCCGTCCCTCCCCCCCGTGCGCGCCGTCGGCGCCGACCTGCGCGCCCTCTGCGCCGCCGTCGACCACGTGGTGCAGCCCTTCCCTCGCGCCGAGCGGCGGTGAGTGTGTGTCTAACAGCCGGGAGCGACCGCCGTCCCTCCCCCCCGTGCGCGCCGTCGGCGCCGACCTGCGCGCCCTCTGCGCCGCCGTCGACCACGTGGTGCAGCCCTTCCCTCGCGCCGAGCGGCGGTGAGTGTGTGTCTAACAGCCGGGAGCGACCGCCGTCCCTCCCCCCCGTGCGCGCCGTCGGCGCCGACCTGCGCGCCCTCTGCGCCGCCGTCGACCACGTGGTGCAGCCCTTCCCTCGCGCCGAGCGGCGGTGAGTGTGTGTCTAACAGCCGGGAGCGACCGCCGTCCCTCCCCCCCGTGCGCGCCGTCGGCGCCGACCTGCGCGCCCTCTGCGCCGCCGTCGACCACGTGGTGCAGCCCTTCCCTCGCGCCGAGCGGCGGTGAGTGTGTGTCTAACAGCCGGGAGCGACCGCCGTCCCTCCCCCCCGTGCGCGCCGTCGGCGCCGACCTGCGCGCCCTCTGCGCCGCCGTCGACCACGTGGTGCAGCCCTTCCCTCGCGCCGAGCGGCGGTGAGTGTGTGTCTAACAGCCGGGAGCGACCGCCGTCCCTCCCCCCCGTGCGCGCCGTCGGCGCCGACCTGCGCGCCCTCTGCGCCGCCGTCGACCACGTGGTGCAGCCCTTCCCTCGCGCCGAGCGGCGGTGAGTGTGTGTCTAACAGCCGGGAGCGACCGCCGTCCCTCCCCCCCGTGCGCGCCGTCGGCGCCGACCTGCGCGCCCTCTGCGCCGCCGTCGACCACGTGGTGCAGCCCTTCCCTCGCGCCGAGCGGCGGTGAGTGTGTGTCTAACAGCCGGGAGCGACCGCCGTCCCTCCCCCCCGTGCGCGCCGTCGGCGCCGACCTGCGCGCCCTCTGCGCCGCCGTCGACCACGTGGTGCAGCCCTTCCCGAGCGCCGAGCGGCGGTGAGTGTGTGTCTAACAGCCAGACCTAAACATCTATAGACTCACTTGAAAAGATCATCAGGTGCATTCCTCAAAAAAGTCCACCGATGTCCCGTACGAACCAAGTTTTTCTCAAAATTGAGATTTTATCAAAATTCTCAAACAACTCTGAAGAAAACTCAAATTATCGAAATATACACGCGTTTGTACGGGACAGCCCATGGAATGCCCCATCATCATACCAGTCGAAAGACATCCACTGTTAAACATAGGTTGCCAGAATGACTGGTCCTAGGCTACGCATCCAGCGGACTCCTGCAACCTTCACCAGGTCATCAGTCCACCTTGTGGGGGACCTACGTGGCCGCTGCTTGAGAACCTTTCCGCCCCAACGGCCACAGAGTCGCGCAATATGCTCCGCCCACTGCCACTTCAGCTTAGCGATTCGGAAAGCTATATCGGTCAGTTTGGTTCTGCTGCGGATGGCCTCATTTCTAATACGATCTGGCACAGAAACTCCTAGCATAGCCGTAAGAGACCGTGAATTTATTTAAAGTTAAACTGAGTACAATATGACGATTTTTACTGATAGGGCCCCATCAAAATAATTTGCCCCAGGACCCAGATGGTATAGTTACGCCACTGGCAGGCGTTTATGAATAATGGGGTAAAATTTTATAAAAAACTTCCGCATTAACTTACATTATATTCCAGATAGTTACCAACATCTAAAAACTGTAAGCAAGGTCTAAAGAAAAAAAATCGTTGGCTGACAACCAAAACTCACTATAAAAACCGTCACTACTCTTTAGCAACCTCTTATGTCAGTATTGAATTAGAACTGAGATACGAGTTTTATTTCAAGTACTTAGGTATTTATTACTTAGTGAGTTTTCCTTGTCAACCGACGAAATAACAAATCGACAGCATCTGACAGTATCCCCTTTTGCAGAGAGGTGGAGATGGCCCACCAGGTGCTGAGCAAAGACATGGCCGCTCTGGTAGAAGCCATGCGTCTCGCGCTACAGTACGCGGCCACTACCTTACACCACGAGTACACCAAGTGAGTATTGATTACTGATTAAACTTTTGGGACGCGATATATTGGCACCCACGCCAAAGACCGATAGGTCTTGGTCCACAGGGAGCGTTCAAGTATTACGTAACGCAATTTTTGAAGATTTTTGACCCCCCCCCCTCCCGTGTAACGCACCGTAACGTTCTTCTCTAACCCCCCCCCCCCCTCTCTAAGCGTTACGTAACACTCAAATGACCATTTTTACCCTAAAGTCGCAAAAAGTTATGTTATAGTTTTTATGCTTGCTACAGTTTTAATTGCCTTTGCGGTAATCGGATTCCCCGTGAAACGTAACTGAAAAGGGTTACCAATTTGGGAGTATTGATTCCCTAGTTTTTTACTTTAATAAAAATAATGTTATGTAACGTGTTGTAAGGAAGACTCCCCCCCCCCCTCCAAAATTGCGTTACGTAATACTTGAACGCCCCCCACAGAGAAATATAGACCTACACGCATGTGGGTAAAATTCCATTTCAGTTTCGACATTTTGTTGACGTGGCGTGTGAGTGACAGCTTTTGTATTTGACGTGTCGTCAAAATGGTTAAATACAAGCTATTTCCTCACATAGCGTTGCATTGTCGGTAGACTCTCAAACGCTTTTATTAATTTCCCTAATTTGTATATGGATACTAATACCGTATATTTTGCATTTGATTATCCAATAGTTTAATCCTGTTATAGGCGGTTATCGCATTCAGTACGAGTTAAACAAAAACCAATCATAAAAGATCTTAAAAACCCTATCGGGTCCTCATGTACCTTCGACAAAATTGACGTATTAACTGATTGATTGTAGTAACGTTGACAGTCAAATGTACGACAGCTGCTACAATTTGGTTTATAACGCCACGTTGACATGGTTCTATGTTGATTTGAGGATTAAATTTTGTTGAAAGTATATTTCGTGTTCTTCGAAATCGTTATTTTTCTCTGAATACGGTTATATCGGTCTTTTAAGCTTTTAATTCTCTATCTGTATCGTTCGACGTCCCAAACATCAAACATTTTTTTTATTCCAGAAACATGCTCGCAGCCGCTCACGTTTTAGCAATGGACGCCAAAAATCTCCTCGACGTGGTCGACTGCATCCGCGAACGACACCCCAACATCGACTGGCGCTCCGCCCTTCCCCCCGAGCCTTCCGTCCAATCCCCCCAATCATTTTCCCCACAACCACAATGTTCCCCCCCAACCACAGTTTTCCCCACAACCTACACAATCCCCTCAACCCACCGAGGAGCCAAAACCTGACTTCAAAATAAACCAACCCGTCACCACTAGTCAAATACCGACGGAAATACCTAAAGAACATAGCAGTCTCCCTGTCACCTCAAACCGAGTGTCCGCTCTCATCCACAATTATAATCTATACGGAAATATAAGAGAGCAACACATCTATGGCAACACTGACTTCCAGCATTCTTCATCGAGCATCGATGAAAAAATCGACGCCGCGCCGTTGGAGTCCGTCAAAAGCCGCATACAAGCTATGTCTGGGAAAATAGACCCGCCCATATATTCTGTCAGCAAAAAAGTCATTGTAGATCAGAATATAGCCGATCAAGGATGAATTCAGCTTTAAACGCTTGTAGATTTTCTTTTTGCCTCGGTGAGGCTTTATGGTAGAGCGGTAGTTTTGAGAATAACTGGTGAAATCAGAAATTGAGTAGTATACTTATTTCTGGCTTTACTCTTACCGAAGCGACAAATAAGCCAGTCAGTTACATACACGACTAATATGTATCTATTTTAAAAACGATTTCTCTTTTAGTCTCCCTATTTTACGCAATGAAAGCTTTACAGGAATAAGACAAAATCATGACATGCTACGTAATTGTTTGAACTATAGCCTAATTTTGAAATCAATAAAACTTCCAATTCTCACTGAGATTGCAATACTAAAATATATTTTTTTTAAAGTGTCGCTTCTACGCACAGTTATTCTCAGAACAGTAGTGACTAGTACTTAAACCGCGAGACTTAATTTCGTTTTGAAGTTAGCAATGCCGCTTCGATTATTTTCTGCGACTGCTTGGAAAGACAATCTCGTGATTGCTCAATATTCTATGTAGTGGAATAGATGTCAATTTAATTTAAGTCCTGAGCCAAATTGTCTTTGATTTCGTTCATATGATATTCACCTTTCTTTATGCATATTGGACTATATTCTCGCTTCATTTTTAAGGCGAATGCCTAATCGATTTCTGGTATGTTCGACGATTCGAATTTACTTTAATCGAGTACTTTACTCTTTATTAGTTAAATACGAATTAAAGCGTGTTACTGGAAAAAGATTAAAATACGGACAGATCGTCAACATAGTACATCCTCTCCTTATTTTGAGTGCTGCCTCATTCCAGTGGAAATGGAATACTTAACGTTTAACATGATCTAGTGATAATATTACAACATTGATGTACGATATAAAGAAAGTTGAATCGAAGACACCACAAATCGACTCTGGCGAATTCGCCTTAAGTGTTACATGTTATATCTATCGACATATCATCGGCATTGTTGAGCTTCAAATTATTATGTCGTTTCGAATTTGAAAATTATAAACTTAAAGTTTTTTTTCTAAGTTAGGTGCAACTGGCTTCTCAAAAAACGAGCACAATTTACGAACATAAAACCGATTGATAATATTAATTTGTGATATTATTGCCAATAAATTTTACCTAATTCGAGTTAATGTGGCGACACGTGAAACACAATATTAAAAACTAAGCCTAATAACCGAAAATACCTATATTATTGTGGTTTTGTCAGTGTTGCCACACTTATAATATGATAAGGGCGTAATCGCATCAGCACATTCCTTATGATTGCACCTACCGCGTAAGTTTTGTAATTATTCTGATACAAATTTTATATTTTTGGTGTAATGTTGCAGTTTTTATATGGGCCGAGCGTGCGCTCGATTTGAATCTTCCAGTAAACAGTAAATAAAGGAATTGTATCGTGTAATGTATTATTTCAATAAGCTGCAGCACACACGGAGCGATAAAGTTTGATTACATGAAGGAAAAATGCTATTGAGATTCGATTAAGTGTACCCGGCAGAGAGAAGTCAATACTGGGACAAGGGGACAATACATGTACCTAATCTGTCGCCCTAACACATCTTGAGTTTAATAAAAACTCGCGGCTACCTGTCTCTTTTTTTTATTGTATTTATGTAAAAACCGGCCAAGTGCGAGTCGGACTCGCGCGCAAAGGGTTCCGTACCATTATCAATTTATTATTAAAACAATACAGTTAAATCAACCTACCTCAAAAACTATAGGAGATAATTTAATCAAACCAAAAATCATTGATAGAGTTTATTAATATGCATAACATATATTTTTTTCAGAATTTTATATTGCGTAGTTTAAAAAATAGAGGGGGGGGGACACATTTTTCAGACTTTGAGAGCTGATATCTCGAAAACGATTTGCTTAAATAAAAATTTGATGTATAAACCTTTTATATCATTTTCAAAGACCTTTCCATTAATACCCCACACGCTTATGTACAACTAAAAAAAAAATTCTATCCCTCAGTTACATGTATGGAGGGCCCCCACCCCAATGGTTTTTTTTACAATTTAGTATCATAATCCTGTAGCGGTTCATACAACACATATCCTTACCAAATTTCGTTACTGTAGCATTTATAGTTTCCGAGTAAATCGGCTGTGACAGACGGACAGACGGACAGACGGACATGACGAATCTATAAGGGTTCCGTTTTTGCCATTTTGGCTACGGAACCCTAAAAAAGACTATAACCGTGAGTTGCTGTCGAACACAAGATTTGCTAGGGCCGCTGAAAGTCACTTTGAGGTTAGAAAATGGGTGAATATCTGAGCGTTTCAACTGCTAAATTTTAGTGGCATCATTTTTGACGAAGTTTCTATTCGTTACAATGTGCTACTTTGTCATTTGAAGGAGGCACGGTACCTTATACAAATGACGAAGTATAACATTGAGATGGTTAGGAACATCGGCAAAAATTATGCCACCAAAATTAAGCGGTTGAAACGCTCAGATATTCACCCAAATATTATATCGAACTGACATGTGTCAAGATTGCCTTCTCACCTGCCACATGCTATAGTTATGAGAACATTTGATTCTGTTTTGTTTTCAAATCGCAAGAAACAACAAAATGTAGAGTCTGTACGGAAAGAATGACGAGAAAATGGAACTAAATGTTATTCGCTTTGTGTGTGCTTCAAAATGACTCTGTGTTGTATATTTTCATTAGTTAAGGTGCCTTTTTAACTGTCACAAGTTACTGTAAACTTTCTGCATTTAACTCCTCCAATATACAGCATTTACTTGGACTCTTACTTTGTAAAAATGTACAAACCGAATTGATTCATAATTATTATAATTTTTTAATCCAAAGTTTTTATTGTAAGCCTAGATCTCAGGGACTTAGTGTATTTACGTCGGTTAGTTTTGTAATTATGAGAACAGAATTTATTTATTGATCAGATTCGGTTAATGTATAGTTTTCTATTCTAATGTGTTAAGTTAAGCAGGATTCATTCCAAAGTAAAGGTATATGTCGACGGCGGTTCGTACTTGCTTGTATGTGTTGGCTTTTAGACCTGAAACATAGTTTAATAAAAGCACGTTAAAATATCATCCATTATTTAGTGTTTAAACCTAGGCATTGTAGTGTCAAATCTGCAGTTATCACCTACATACTTAGTTTTTTGTAAAGATTATGAAAATATCTGAATTCGATAGGTACTATGCTCCTTTGATAGTAGGGTTAATTTTTACTTTATATAACTCAATATATACATTTTAATTTATTTAAACCAAAATTATAAAACACTTCCATCCTATCCTTTCGAACCCCTCCGGTCGACATTGGCCACTTCCTAATTTGTATCTTTCCAAACTTGTCCAATTCCTAATTCGTCCACTCCAACATCGTCCTTTTTCTGAATTGTCATTTTATACATTCCAAAATTGACTACTTTCTAAACAGTCATTTCCCTATTCGTATTTTCCTAACATGTCCATTCCCAGAATCGCTAACTTCCCAATTTGTCCACTCTTACAGCGTCCTTTTCTTTGATAGTCAGTTCCCTATAAGGTACATGTCATTTGATTTATTAAGTTATTATTATTATATTAGCCTATTTTGTCCCACTGCTGGGCAAAGGCCTCCCCCTCTTCTTCCATTTCATTTCATTTCATTTATTTATTGTTAGGTCATGAACATATTTTTATTCCATTCCTCCATTTCCATTCTTCTCGGTCCTGTGCAACATCCGGCCAATCTCTTTAAAAGGAGTCTTAAGTTATCCCGCCATCGCCGACGGGGTCTGCCTGGTCTCCGATAAGAGTTGTGGGGCACCCACTCTGTGGTTATTTTGGCCCGCAAATCATCCGGCAAACGGCAGACATGACCTGCCCAGTTCCGGATACGATGCCTTAGTTTTACCTAATATGCTGCGTTCCATAGCTCGCTGGCAAACCCCGAGTTTGAACTTCTGAGCTTTCGTCAAAGACCATGTCTGAGCACCGTAGGTGAGGATTGGAAGTATGCACATATCCATGAGCCTCTACGTTTGAGTGACAGAGGTAGGTTTCCTTTCATGAGGTCTTTCATTACCCAATAGCTTTTCCAGGCGTTTTCAGTTCGTTACACTAGATTTTTTTATAACACTTCAGTGGCAAATAAGCATTCGGTTCGCCTGATAGAAAGCAGTCACCGTAGCCTATGGACGCCTGCACACGCGCGTTGCCTACCCGTTAGAAACTTGTACATACACTCCTTTTTTCCGCTCCTTTCAAATCCGCATTTCGTTCCTTTTCTAAATGTTTTTTTTTCAACCGCTGGTAATGTTTATTCTGTTAGTTGCTACCAACATAGAACCTTGATAACAGGGAACAAAATTGATTTTAATTTTCATTTCTGCCCTGCTGACAGAGCGACAGCCAGTTTAGGTATTTGTAACGCGTTCTTATAGCTGATATTAGACGGCACGAATTTGTCGGGTCCGATCCTTCGTGTACCTTAACCCTAAACGCCTTTTCTTGTATTACTCACCCTCGATACAATATACCATTTTGCTCCCTAGTAATACAATCTACTATTATTTACTCGCAAATGTGATGAAATAGTACATTACGATACAAGAGCGAAAAATAGGAAATTTAAAATGTGTCGTGATAAATTGAAACAAGACCGGAGGGAGTGGTTTAAATCGACACGAGTTGCGAATTACCTCTTCACACGTGTATCGTACGACGTTTTACAGTACATATGGCCCTTTCAATTTTCGACGCAGGCACGAAAAGTGCTCATTATACCTAGCCTCGGGGCGGTAAAGTAACACCATGTGTACTCTAAAAAACATTGTATGTATCACGGGCGGTATAACAAATACGAACTCGTGTTAAAATTAATTCACACTCATTCGTAATTTCTTATTCACCGCCCTTAATACACAATGTACTATTAAAGTACACATGGCGTAACATTATTATATTTTATTCGTGTTTAATATTGATAAAAAAAGTAAATTATAAAGTAGACAATTTTGGAAGTAGTCAAATTAGGAAATTTTATCATAAAGTGGTCAAATTAGGAAAGAGACTAGTTAGGAAATAGCTAAGTTTGGAAGTGGACTGGTTAGGAAATAGCTAAGTTTGGAAGTGGACTGGTTAGGAAATAGTCAAGTTTGGAAGTGGACTGGTTAGGAAATAGTCAAGTTTGGAAGTGGACATGTTAAGAAAGAGACAGGTTGAAGAGTGGACAAATTTGGAAAGATACAAATTAGGAAGTGGCCAATGTCGACCGGAGGGTTTCGAACTTTTTAATTATATTTTATAAAGTTAAAAACCTCTTTGGCAATACAGTCTGTAACTTGAACTTGCCTGAATAGTTTTATAAATTGGAGTAGTCCCAAACTCATAAAGCCCAATCAGACCTCTGCGAATGTAAAGAACGTAATTATACGAACATTATACCTTTGAACACCTTACATTATGCACAAGAACCATGACCATTACGCCAAAAGCTCGGACGAATAATGTAAACCTTTGTAAACGTTGTGGCCAGACCTAGTGACGTACAGTTATTCTGACGTTCGAAAGATTAAATAAAAATGTATAATTTCTTCTTGAAACTCACCGCAGTTGGCCGAATCTGTCGAGCGAGATGGTGAACGATCGGTTGAAAAGCCAATACAAGCACTGAACCTAGTCGACTGCCGGAGATTATTTACAATTATGAAATAAATATAGACGTGAACTGGTTTTCGTTTATGCATTAAACTGAATAAAGGACAAGTCAATATATGTGTTGTTTTACTTGCCCCTTTCTACCCAAAATAAACTTATAATAAGTTCTCTCGCCTGAAGCATAAATCATTTTGAATAAAATGACAATGATAATTTCCTCCTAAGGCTCGGCATACAAGAGAAATCGACATTGAAATTTTTACCTACTCTGCAGGAAAAAAAAATTGTCAGTATTTTTTACGAGACAAAACAATTGCAAGTCTGTTTTAATTGAATATAATATGAAATTTATCGGAGTAGTAAGTATTAGAACAATGGACTGAGGATTAAAACCTTTTGAAACGCCTTCGCTTTCCAGTTATCACCAAGTGTGTCAAACCATGTCGTGGAACTACTATCCACAGTACGGCACGTACTTTCATTACCAGACAGAAGTCAAGGTGGCAGAAACAAAATTTAGCTAGGGACTTAGGCACTGGTCTCACCGCGAGCTACTAAGCTAATAAAAGAGACACGGCGATACTCGCCCGGCGGTGATAGCTGATAGCTGGGCGAGTATCGCCGTGTCTCTTTTATTTACACGGGAGCGCGTATCTTTTGTTCGTGTTTATAGCCGATAGTTCATAGCTTAGTAGCTCGCGGTGAGACCAGTGCCTTACACTCGAATTTATTATTTAACCCTTTGACCGCCACCGTCGGCTATAGACGACAACGGAAAATCTGGACTACGCCGCCAACAACGGCTACAGCCATCAACGTTGCCGAAACAATAGCTACTTATGCGGTAATTAGTAAAGTTCGATTTCGCTTAAATAATCGTAAACGCGTAGCGTCTGGAGCTCGGCATATTCCTACGCCGGCTGGCGGTCAAAAGGTTAACTAGAAATAACATTATGACTTTGAGATAAATTTATCTAAATTAGACAGTCGAGCTTACTTTGGATGAAAATCATTTGTCCATGTCTAAGTATAGGCATAAACGGCAAGGTGCTTACAAATGAAACATATTTACAAATTAAATTTACATTTTATTAACAAAAATACAAAGCAAAGATCTCGAGAATTAGTTTATGATTAAGTGAACATACCTACTTGTAAAATTGTAAGTGTGGATACACATACCCTATGTACAAGTTGCCAAAACCATACTCCAGGTGTGTGATATAAATTAGAACAGTGAAAACCTGTAGAAGTATGAGTGCATGCCAATCTCCCATGACAACTGTATCTATTACTTATCTCTTTTATTCTTACCTGATGCTAACCAGTGCAACGGAGATAGCTGTCTGTTATTTTTGTGGCATGTTAACATGTGTGAAACAGTTGTAACATCAAATGAAATTAAGCTATTTTTGCCAGACAATTTAGTCTTTCTGGCCTTTCAATAAGGTTTACAGTTGTGGTATGACAAATCTTACATTTCAAGATTTTTAAATATGTAATTCGATTGCTTGAAGAATTAATCTGTACTAAACATTACACTTTAAGATGACTTTATTAACCTTTTGGACGCCAATGACGGATATATCGGCACCGCAGGTTCAACGCCAAAGACCGATTAATAAGTCACAGTCGACAGGGTAATATAGACCTACATGCATGTGAGCAAAGTTCAAATTCAGTAGCTAGACTAGTGACACTATGATGACGTGGCGGTTTGGCGACTGCTTTTGTGTTTGACGTGGCGTCGAAACGATTAAAGTACATACATTGTATTATTCAATCACATACAAAATACAAGTGAATAAAATTCACCGATGATAATTATTTGACTTGCTTGAACCATCAGCAATAATATATATGTGAGCGGTTTAGTAATAACGTCCGATTCTGTCGCTTAAGATCGCTTAGACGGTTAATTCGTATAAAAGTACAAGCTAATTTAGTCTTTATGGTAAGCGATAAACCGCTCACATATAGTCTCTTAGTCGCTGCATTCTTTGGTCGAAATATTGTAGACCACAGTTATAGTGACTTGGTACAATCCCCAACACATTTAACGGACCATTCGTGGTACAGTCAGCGTCAAATAATAGGCAAAAGGCAATAGTTTGGTGCACCAAATAATTAGTATATTTATTTTGACTACAAATAATTTGGATAGACTGTACATATTATAATGCATATCAAATATCTACACAAACAGTCAGATAACAGCATTGGCGATGGTATCATTGAAACTAGTGTAGTTACATTTCTGCTGATATGACAGAAAGAAATGAACAGTTCAGTTAGAACCTTATCAATGATGTAAGTTGTACAGATAAGGTGTTGGTAAAGTTTTAGCATAAAAAGTTACTGTTACGATGACTCAGCTCAAAACTTACACTATTATACAAATGCGAAGTTCGAATCATATCTACAGAACTAAAGAAAATACAATCCTAATACTAATAGTTCAAAAATAGATATGAGATCTAAAATTTGAATCTGTCATTCTGTTATTGTATTTGCTTAATAAATAATGTTTGAATGAATTACTAAAAAATATGAAATTGTTCTACCCATACTACCACTATTAATTATTATAATATTGGATTTTTAGTGTAAAATAAAATGCCCCTACCATTGCCAGAAATTAATTGATTGATTGTGAATATGATACATCGTTTGTTGGTAGAGACAAAGCATCTGTAGTAACTTACAGTCAAGGTAAAACATATATGCGCGCAAAGTCCAAAAAACATGTATAAGCCACCTTATGGCATTAGTAATAAGGTTGTGTAGATATAAATTTGGCACTTGCCACGTATATATATTTTTGACCTTGATTGATTCTTATCAGCATGCCTAATAAGAAGTACCTCAGGGTTGCCTTACAAAGTTTGACGCCCCAGTATTGGATTAACCTTTTCAACGCCAAGAACCACTAAAGTGGCTGTGTGTTGTCCTGCCTACCACGCCAGCAGCCACTAAAGTGGTCATCGAGTATGCCAAAGTAACTGTCTTGCTGACAGATAAGGTTTATTTTCGTTGTTCATACTAATGAACGATGAATCTCTACTAAGAGATACTGGCGTGTACGTGTATGTCACAATTTGAAGCGAGAGAGGTGTTGAAAAGGTTAAAGATGGATCAACTATTTCATATTTATATTCCCGTCAGTCAAATAGCACAGTAAATTAGTTGATACACGGTAATAGTTATACATTCTAACATGTTTAGCCACTAACATCCTTTGATTTTTGCGATAGACTCTATTGACACGTAAAATAAGAGTGACAGTTCGTGGCAACCTCTCAGTTGTAAGCAACTACCACAAAAATGCAAGTTATATCAATTTTAATTATACAAAACCATGCTTTACAGACTGAACGTCACAGCAATGAGTGATGAAAATGTTGATCCACACGGATTTACCCAATTTGACAATCATATTCAAAGCGATGGCCCGACGATAGTACGAAATCTGAGTAAGATTGGCATGAACTGGGACGAAGGACGTACGCGCATAATATACCTATGCTATGCTCAACAGTTGGCGCTCTCGGGCATGGTGATAATTCAAAACGAAGACATGGAAGGATTACGTGACATTCGTTCGATAAACATTTCTAGGCGTGTAGTTTCGATATATGATTGTCATAAAGGCTAGATCCTGCATATGTTTTAGAGTTCAGCAGTCAAGGAAGTTGGCAGCCATGAGCAGTTCCAGGGCGATCTCAGGGGCTATCGGGAACTCTGGGATCTCGGTGGAAGAGTTGGTGTAACGCACCTTGTATGTGAAGTACATGCACACCTTCTGCAGGACGTGGGACCTGTGGGCAAGTGGGAACACATTATTGCTGATTCCAACAAAATACGACATTATGTGGCTAGTTTGATACACACAAAAATGTAGTAAGTATGCATTTAATTGGCGTCCATAAATTCACAGGATTATAAGTTTGAAGTTTTCATAATTAGGGCTAGTCAGCCAATAACCTACTTTAAAATCAGTTGATTTAAATGAAATCCATGTGACACCAACTCTTACAGTTGTTGTATAACAAATCTTACATTGTTGGATATTTAAACATTTGGATTATTTGAAGAAAGAATCGGTACTAAACATTCTTACACTTTCGACGACTGTAGTTAACCACTTGGACGCCAATGACTAATAAGTTCAACGTCAAATATCGATTAATAAGTGACACACAGTGCACTCCTTTTGCGTATCTAGATTGGGTTTAGATTAGGGATAGGAGACATTTAAGGGATAGGGATAGGAGACTTATAGTAAATATTTAAGGTAAAAATAATAGTGGTGAACATATACAAAAAAAAATCGCGTAGCAACGGATACGCTACTAGTTAAATAATTTATCTTATCAAAACGAATGATACAATAAATAGTACTTAATCGAAATGACAATAAACATGCTTATAGCTGTTCGTGGCCCATGCAACCCCACCATAGATATATGAAAGAGAGAGATTTGTAACGAAGCGAAATTGTAATGAGTCTCGGTGTCTCCGAGGTCGGGCCTTTGCCACGCTGTGATTGGCTAAAGCGCTACCATATGACGCGGCACTAGAGAGGAGGCTACGTCGATAAATTATTATCCATAAATATTTGATAAGGCCGGAATATTAAGAATTTAATAAGAAATAAATACAGATTAAAATATCGCATTGGACGATGTATCTAATCTTTATAACAACCTGACAAATTTTTCGTGTTCTATTTTTCATCGGCTAGTTATTACAAATATTACAGATATATTTGACTAATAATGTATTTATGCCACCGTTATGCTGTAAACAAACAGTATGAAACGTCTAGAGCCAATTATCGACCATTATTATGTTCTTGAAAACGTAAGCGAAACACAACGGCGAACATATTGATGGAAATATTTTAATTTACCTTTCGCATATTTAAATCCATCTTCAATTCATTTCACAGTAAAAAATAAATACCTACTAATATTCTTTACAGCAACGTATTCAAAATATATAGAAATAATAGACAAAAACAGTATTTACAACGATTTAAACATAATCTTATGTATTTTCACTCTCCCGGCGCACATGCCGCACATCTGAACAAATCCCCATACTACCGCGACTGCTATAGCATTTGTGCGCGTCAAAAGAGGGCAAGGAGGTGAGGTTGTCGCTTACTCAAAAACTAAGCAAAAAATCATGTGATGTGACAGTAATCTTATCCAGGTTTGGTACAACGTGACAGTAAGTCGAGGACTATGGGTATTTTCTATAGCGGAGCTAATTTTCTAACATTTCTGGTTAAGAAAAGGGGGCCGATTGAAGACTGCAATAGCATTTGTGTCATATAAAGGGGGCCTTAACCCGAATGCTATAGCAGTTACGCCCTTGAACGTGTTAACGACATTATCTTAATTGTGGCTGGGAATCACATGAACAAATAATTATTTAGACGATTGTACCCTTACATAATGTTATCAGCCGTTTCCGCGATGGTCACATATTTAAATAAAACAATTTCAACCTTTGACAACGGTTATTGTAAAAGGCTCAAAATAATATAATACGCGATATAATCTATATATATTGTTTTACCTTTATGAAGATAAGATATTGATTCAAAGGTCAAAATATGAATGAAAAATTGAATATAATCAAATACATCAACAATTTATCGACCCTATTTGTCATCGGCACGGTCAGTCGTACCTCTAGTTCGCGGCCTGCTCGCAGCGGCCGTACCAAGAAATGACAGGACGGTTGTGAATATCGCTAGCAATTGGATACATTGCACGGTCACTTACCAAATTGCAACTTGCTTGCTATTCTAAGCCGTCAATGTAAAACGCACGTACAATTTGTCACTGAATAGTTCAACCAATTGGTATGCCCAAGTAAAATCATTATGACATTTATGTCAGCGGTTTGTTGTTATATATTATTTGTAAAAATACGTGGTTTTGTCAACTAATAACTAAAAAAATCAATACTTTCATGTGGTACGTGACTCAATAGTCCTTGAAATGTTTATTTACATTCCTATTTTTACAAGAAATAACGGCACATTTCGGCATTTTGCGGATATGTCCGAGCTTATCCTGCAGTCGCGGGTAAGTTGCGACTGGCTCATAGGGCGCGCATCTGTCACACTATAAAGGCCTATCGGCCATAACGCTGCGACATGTTCCATGCCACCGTTAGCTATCTATACTGATCTGTGAACCCCACATACCTTCCGCGAGTAGAAAAGGAAAAATATGCAAACGAATCTAAAAACTTGCATAATTGCAATATCAATATTAGCAATTATTGCTTTGCATAATCACGCACTTTTAGAACACAACTTTAGTGTTATCACCAGCATAAACCCATAAACCTTCAGTTCACATAAATTTTCAGTCGAAATTAATAATATTTATTAGTATTAACGTAAAAATAAATCTACGGACGTTTCACGATATGTGTCAGAGACAACAAATTCTATTGAAAGTCAGCCATATTTGGATACTTAAATTTTTTTGGATTTCTATTGGTGTAAGGAACACAGTACGAGTATGGTGAATTGCGCAGCCAAGCTAATTGTCGCATCAAACATGTTAAACCTTAACTTCGTAAGGCCCGTTTCGTGTTACTTTTCCTATTTTTATTTTGAACCTTGTTCAATATGTAAATTGGTAAGAATTTAGTTTGATTAAAAAAGCAATGATACCAAAGAAATTCTACTTTAATTGGTTCATGAAAGACTCAAATTGGAATGCAACAATTATGTACAGTCTCCTCCAGATATATCGGAGCGCCCAAAAATATATGAACACGGCTCTATCGTTCTGGTAATATTCTCTCTCGTATTCAGATAGTTTTGAGCGCTCCGGACGTGACGACATATCTGATGGCGATTGTACTTTAGGTGAAATAAAATAACTTACGGAATTTCCCTAAAGTTGACTTCATTGGCCTCATTCTCAGCAAACTGCCCCGGGCCACTCAGCATGGCCTTGATGGTCCCTGAGGTCAGGGCATGTTCTCGCTTGACGATGAACTCATGTCCGTCTGAGGACACCAGCTTCACGTACATGGCATCTGGACCTTCGCAGCCTCCGTACACCTTCTCTTCAGAGACAGTTGATGCCGCAACTGAACCTGTGGCAAATAAATTTTATTATTGTGGTGCCATACTGGAGAAAAATCTTGCCTAATTTAAATTAATTTCCCTACCAAATTACTATATTTATTTTGTGCATTATTTTATTTGACGGAATCATTATTGGGCTGTTTATGTTATGATTTATGACATTAGTTCTAAATTGTGTATAGGTCACAAATTCGTAGTAAATAGGAGTTGCAATCTCCTACATACATGTTGTGATAATGTTATAAAAAAAATATCTTATAAAATAAAAGAAGTTAACATCATAAGATAAAGAAGTCTCTACTGTAAGGAACAGGGTTATGTTTTCAAAATGACGGGCGTTTGTCCGATCCTTGATTATGACAATGTGGTAACAGTAAGGTGCAGCCGAGTAATTTCGAATGTCAGAAATGCTCGGGTAATATCGCAAGGGGAATCTTTATGTGAAGGAAATAATGGCGATTTTTATGTGCTTTTCGAAATTACCCGACTGTGCCTTACATAATTAATAGCAAACCATACTTAAGCACAGATAAATGAACATAATTAATTAAGCGCTAATTTAGAATGTAATAAACTTTCTACATGTGTCACTAATAATTTCACTTAACCCTTCAACTCGCAATTAATTTCATTGAAATTGCTGAAAGTTCAACTTTCTGTCAGTTAATTAAAATCCAAATAGGCATTCCGCAGCAGGAGCTTGCCAGACGAACAATTAAAACATTAAATAAAAAATCTAAATGACTTCTCTTGCCGAGTCAGTAGTGATCCTGCCTATGAAGCTGATTGATCAGGATTCTGGCCTAAAGGCCATTTGATTCTAAGCAATCATCATAATATATCTTTGTGTGTATCACTTGTTCCAGTTGTTTCTCCGTCATGGTATTTATATGCATCTATGCACTATTTAATGCCTTCAACACAAACTTAGCATAGAAATAGGTTGATTTGTGATCTCATGATGATAAAGTGAGCTGTTTACTAAAAACATACAATTGCATGCACACCTTGCTAGCGTTGAAAATTTCGGGTTTAAATCCCGATTCCTACCAAACAGCTCGTTTTTTTCCGGATATATACGAAAAAAGCAATGAAAATTTCCACTATAATTTTCAACTCTAAACCAATGCAAATTAGTTTCACTTTTACCAAGATAACGCGATATCATTGAAGAAAAGTCAATTGAAATAGATGGCAAGGAGTGACAGTGGTATAGATTATTTCTGTAAAAAACCCGAAAAAACGGAAAAAAACAAAATTTTCATATGGGCTCATGCATAAATCATGTGATGTTTTTTTGCTTACTTTTTGACCCCCCCCCTCCCCCATGGTGATGTTTGGTGAGTTTCTTGGCTAGCCCCCCCCCCCCTAGCAGTCTCACGTGTATTTTTTTCATTCAACTTTTCACGTTCGCTAGCCGAAATTGACAATATTTCTTAGTTTGTTCATCGTAAAAAAATACACGTGAGGTCTCCTTGTACCCCCCCCCTCCCCTACCGTGATCTTTCGTGATGTTTTCTTGGACCCCCCTCCCCCCCTATAGGACCTCGCGTGATTTATGCACAAGCCCTATATTGCCGAAAAAATCATTTGTTTTTTTCCGATATTTTCAACACTACACCTTGCACAGACATATAATTTGTATAAAGGTACAAGCCAATTTCATTGTTAAGTTAAGCACCAAAGTGGGATGTTTTTACTAAAATGCTTATGTATTATGTAATCAGTGCACTGAAAATGATAGACATTGAACCATCATGTCATACAAGGAACTCAACATCCTTGTTGCAACAATTAATGATAAGTTAATCTAGCTTATCTTTGTAAGAGTGATTCAGTATAAGCAGTATACCTACAAGCATGGAAATAATCTCTTAATTTAAATATAATAAAATAAAGCTATTTTAACACATTATATGGCATTTATTAATTAATTTGACTACATCCCTGCAGTCACCCATAGACTATGATCCCTTTAAAGTGTTTGAAATGTTGGGATATAATTAAATTAACTAATATTCGCAATATAATCCATTAAAATAGCTTTATATGAATAACAATTTACAGTAAATATTAAATAGTTCATTTATTTATTCATTTGGTTATTTCATGTTAATGTTCAATATTACTGACAATTCAAATAAAAATAAGTTTATCTAGTACACATTAACACAAGTTAAATAAGCTCAATCTTGATAGGTTTACATAATTTTGTTCCCAAATTCCTGTCACCCCATTCCCACTTCACCATTAGACTGAGCTCTATCATATCATTATATTGCATTTTCAGTCCACTAACCTACATATTTCTGCCAAATCCATTGAGCATATCTGCTTCAAAATTGAGTAGCAAGATTCCACCGAAGCGAATATACAAAAATAATTAACATTTCAAGTTTATGGCATGTAAAACAATATTATTCGCTTGATATGCCATTAGATGGACCAAGTAGAGAGAAAGAAAAGGTCATGTATCTGATCAGTTGGCATAAGAAAAGGATAACATAACTCTTAATGATTCTGCTGTCTATTCTCTTGATAATGCTTATTTAAACAAGTTCAACAAGGAAGAACACATCGGTCCTTGTTGTACATAAATGCAGTATAAACATTAGTTTAAATGAGAAAAAGTATTTTTATGATATTCCTACCTGGAGCAATACTGCCCGAACCCGAACGCTCCTCGATGCCAGTGGCGGAGGCGGCGGGGGACCCAGCGGCTACGTTTTGTTCCGACATGACTCTGGGGGCAAAAACATGTAATTATTATAAAGTATATCCACTATACTATAACCACAAAACCTAAAAGCCTTGTAAAATACTCACATACAAATGTTCTTATTACTAGCCCAGCTATTTCTGAGGAAAGCGTATAAATTTAGAATCAAGATCAAGAACAGAAATCGTCTCGTAGCTACAAAATAATTTGAGCTGTGACTCGCGCCTGGAAAGGATTTAAAATAATTATGTGGAGTATAAGAAGTACTTACCTTTCGGTGTTAGCTTACAAGTTTAAAAGTAAATCAATACTCTAAAAGAAGATTGACTATTTGATTATTTTAATATAATTAAATAATGGATAGAAATGATCAGGTTATTTTCAATTATTTGACAGTTTCATTTCAGGGCATAGAGCATAGACTCTATTGTTGCTTTTTTGAGGGAGTTATTAACAGGCTTATGACTTCGACATCCAGCCAAGAACTTGCAAGCAGTCATATTTTGAAGATTATTGTCCATGTAAATACAACCCAAGCACAACTACTGCACAACAGCTTCTTGTGGCTACCCATATCCTATATCTTTCAATTATTTTGATAACTATCTTTGTCATTAATGAAATCCTTACAAAAACATTACAATGACCAAATTAGTCATTCGTACTCCCATCACTATATGAACCATAAATCCCGCGGACTTTTTTTGACATGGCTCTATGGCTTCATTATTTTGACATTTCGATGTCAAGCGCTACGTATTTCTTTGGAAAAGTCCTTTTTCCAATAGTTTTTCGCAATTCCTCACCTTTCTTCACACGAATAAAAGCGTAGGGAAATAAGTTCGACAAACGGTCTATTGAAATTGGCGAATAGGACTGAGAAATACGTCTACAGCCATGTGACACGAATACGAAAAACTGCTTCCATACCGTCAATGTGACAGAGATGTTTTCTGCCATCACGACGAGTGAACGCCACCGCGGAGCCGAGACGGCCACGACGCGAGCTACCCGAACGGCGATATAGGGCAAGCGCGTCAAAAATGTGCGCGAGATGGCCAGTCCGCCTCCGAACCCTAAAGCTGGCGGGGACGACGGCGGCGGGCGGGGCGCGGGCGAAGAGCACCCGCCCGCCGCGCCGAAGACGTGCCTAGCGCCGCCGCCGCCGCCGCCGCAGCACGGCACCAAGCTGCACTACGTGGCGCTGGCCGCCCCTGGGCCCAGCGGCATCAAGCAGTGCTTCCGCACCGTCAAGGCGGCGCGGCGAGTGCCCACCCTGCCGCGGCGGCGCGAGGAGCCCGGCGCGGCCGAGCCGCCGCCCGAGCCCCGCGAGCGCCGTGCCCGCCGCGACCGCTCTAAACGCCACGTTTGTGGTACCTGCGAAAAGCGCTTCTCCAGCCTCGGTAAGCTCAGCCAGCATGTCTTGTCCCACACCGGTGAGCTACCCTTTTCCTGTGACCTCTGCGACAAGAGATTTAATTCTAAATTCAAACTTGTTCGACACAATCTCATCCACAGTGAAGCTCGAGCCTTTGCATGTAATGTATGCGGTAAAACATTCAATAGAAAAGATCACCTCACTAACCATGTCAGAGTACACAATCCTGTCAAAAAATTATACACATGTGAGAGGCCTGATTGTAGGAAATCATACACTTCCCTACTTAGTTATAGGAAGCATGCAGCGCTGCACTCGGCCGAGGAAGGCAACCTGCAATGTAAGATCTGTGATGAAGTATTTACTACTACGCAAGATATAGTTTATCATCTGAAAGTCCATACAGGTAGTCGGACGGTCAAAAATGAGACTGACAAAAAATTTACATGCACCTATTGCGAGCGACGGTTCTTTACGGCGAAGGACGTACGGCGGCATCAGGTTGTGCACACGGGCCGGAGAGACTTCTTGTGCCCACACTGTCCTCAGAAATTCGGACGGAAAGACCATCTAGTAAGACATGTTAAAAACGCCCATCCTGAAGAATCTTGGAGATCCGCAGCTGTTGGCACGTCAAAGGACCCCACACCGGAAGGCACGTCATTTGATGAACTTGTGATCCCAGAGCCAGCATCCTTTACCGAGTATGCAATAGAAAGTCCAGAGTACTCATGGAAATCACCATCATCAAAAGATGCTACCCCTGAGGGTCCCACTAGGGTGCCTTCATCAGATATAATTGTGGAGATACCGCCTGATTTTGATATAAAAATGGAGCCAGTGGAGATAAAGATTGAGAGGCCGACGTCACCAGGCTGTGAGCTGTTGCCGATAGACTTCCCGGTGGTGTTCATGGTGCCACCGTCGTTCCAGGCCGCGCCCGACTTGCCGTATCTTACGGAGCCGCTGCCGGAGTTGCTACCGAGCGGTTTGATGCTCGATGATCCTGGTGAAGGCCCGTCTGGGTTGGGATCGCAGATGCTGAGTATTCTGCCGGAGGAGGAGCCCAGGGAGGAGCCAGGGCAGCAGCGGCAGCGGCTGCCGGCCTTCACGCAAGCCTTCCAGACCGCGCAGAGCCCCAAGCCGCCGCCGCCGCCCCCGCCGCCCCACTAGCGTTATGCTACCTCATTAGGTAAGTGGTCTAGCTATAGAGTATGGAAATGTTAACGGACTCCGCGTGAGACTACAGGTATGGGACCGGTTATTGCCAAATTGTATATTTGTACGTGTCGGGTATACCAAAATGTTTCCGAATTCTACATGAATAAGTGGTCTAGTCGTGTATGTACTTTCGGAATTGTATATTGTTTATTTATAGCGTACATGTGGCGTTATGGAGTATTATGGGACCAACTCTGAGCTAGGGTGCAGTAGAGTAGTACTCGAGGGCCTTTGATCGGTAGGCCGAGTTGATACTGAGCTAATTTTGGTGAAACGAGTTGTTGAACCTCTTTGCGCCTACAAAGGGTATATATTTTTTTTAATTGGTTGATAACTAAAGAGCTGTATAGTCCCTGTTCGCAGTAACAATGGATGCCTCTTCAATCCTTTTTCTTTTTATTTGAAAGACACTTTCTTCCAAAGAGTCCAAATTGCTAACTAAGCTACCTACTTGCATTCACGTTAAATTATAACGGTCACTCACGTAAAATACCTCGAAAAACGAAACATGTAGACTGTATGAAACATCTCGAGCGACAACAAAAATGGGGCTCACCACCTTTCAACTTTATTACCTACTACTAAATAGATTCGAAAAGTGGTAGACCATATTTTTGTTGACTACATAAATATATTAACCCTTTGACCATTTGACAACTCTGTCAAAGCATTCAATTTCGAACCTTACATCACCTTTCAACTTTATTACTACTAAATAGATTCGAAAAGTGGTAGACCATATTTTTGTTGACTACATAAATATATTAACCCTTTGACCATTTGACAACTCTGTCAAAGCATTCAATTTCGAACCTTACATATTTGTAAATTGATTTGGTTTTGTTTTTTTGTGACGGCAAATATGTTGCCAATACCCATTAAAGGGTTAAAATTAATTATCAGTGTGACAGTTTTTTTTTTAATTATTGTAAATCAATCTTCCTTCTGTCAAAGGTGCATCTGCGAAAGCGCGCTAACTAAATTGCTACCATTCTGTTAATTCTGTAACATTTTACTGATATTAATCACCTACCTAGGTGCCAGAGGTTCAACAACTCCCTTAAAGGCGGCATGCTATACAATATGTTTTAGAGGTGCATGTCGTCTTTAAAAAAAATATATCGAAGCTAGTATCTATTTATATTTGATTTGCTGGAGTGGCATTACATCAGATCTGTTAAGGTAAAGAAAATAGTCTTTCTTAAGTATAGTGTTCAGAAAACGGTTAAATTGCATTTGTACTATCCAGTTTCACTTCGCAAGCAGACACTGGATGCAATAAAAAAAATCATAAATACCTCAGAAGCATCTGCTTCCTTAGAATTAAGACTTATTTTAATTGGTTCTGAAATACAGCTATTTATTCGACAGGCGTTTCCGGGCGGAAGAAATTTATTAAAATATTGCATACAGTTTGCAAACCAACTTTGCAGTATCTATAAATCGACTCGATACATCCATATTTTCTGAAACGTAAGTCACTAATTCACGTTTAATACGGTATGACGATAGTAGGTATAAAGATGGTAACCACTACAAAAATCTAATACAATTTAAAGTTAGGCCCACATCACAACTTCTTTCGTTCGGAACTCGCCTCTACGGTACTAGCGTTTATCCGTAAACATATCGCTGTAAGGCGAAGGTAATTTAAAAAATAAAACTTAAAAAAAAAACAAATTACAAAGAGCGAATTACAAGTTCCTGCGGTGGGGTAGCATTTTTTGTGCTTCACAGCAACACGCGGTTTTCTCACAACTTTCCATCTCTTTTTAATCAATATAATTGAAAAGAGTCTGGTAATCGCGAGAGGCCGCGTGTTGCTGCCAAACGCAAGATGTGTTAGGCCGCTGATTCAGTACTGACGACAGGGACGCCATAATATTGTAGACATTAATTAATATTTTATATTCGTATTGTAACATAATATTCTGTTCATACGTTTAGTGCCTTACATGTCTTATAATTGCGTCGCTGTCGCTCACGTGTGCTGTTTCGGCAAAATCGGCAGTTTCGTCTTGACTGTCGTCCTAAATCACAACGGATTTTCACATCTCTTTTTACCAATTAGATAGTAGAATTACATTTTCGAAATTTAGTACACTGCACACTAATTATACAAACAATATGTTTAGCTCCCCTGTTTTGTAGTTATGATAAAACGTGACAAAGGACGTACGTACGATAGAATGCAAGGCACTCGAGCTATCGATTTTTCTCTCCCAATAAACGAACAGAAGATCTCTTGCCAATTAAAGAAACAGACATATTTATAATTAGTGCCAGTCTCTTTACACTGCCGGCGAGTAAATTTTTTAAGGGAATTCAAACGCCCGCGAAGAAAAAACTCGCTGCTCATTCATCACCGTTGGTGGCACCAGTAGCCATGAGTCGACAAGTAAGGCTTGCTTTAGCGTTTACTCGATACGTAAAGCCTATCACGCTCTCGCTGATGTTCTGGAATGAGCGTGACGTACTTTAACGCTACTTGCCCGCTTTCGCTAACTTAAAAGCTACTTGCCCACTCGTAAGCACAGTGCCTTAAAGTAAAGTTTCGCGCGACAAGCGGGTGGCGTGTGTTTAAAAACAAATTGGCGGGCTAGCACATCTTTCAGAGTCGGCTGTCAGTTCATGCATCTTGTCACCCGCGCCGCGACAAAATGTATGAACCGCGACGAAATATGTCCTACTATAAAACAGCAGGAACATGTATAGCTCTTTGACTACTACACTTAAGTCGGATATAACGCTAGTATGAAATTTAATCCGAATATATGATGCCCTCATACATTGGAAGGATGCTTTTGGCATCAAATATTACAGCATGACATTCTTATACAACAAAATGTGCCAAAAAATTTAGAATCATGAATGTTCTAGAATGGTTGTCAGTGTTCTTTATTTTTTTTCATGTAATGCTGTGATATTCCTGTCATATTAAATAACAATGACAATAAGTATGAATGTTGGAAGTCCCGAAAAATCGGGATTTTTTATTGGTAATATTTTATTTCAATAATTCTATTTCGAAACTGCCTCTGCAAATTGTTTTGGCATATGATTTAGGATTATAAGCCAAATTACATAATTTACATTGACTCGAGCGTGTCAGATGTAAGTAGGGAAATTACAACTTCGGTTTCAAGAAGGATGCATCCAAACCAAGGAAACGAGTGGCCAACAAACAAACGACGAACGTCTGCACAAATGTTTGGCATTTGTTGGTCCTTCGTTGGCCGTACAGGATGCTGAAGGATAGGGTTTGTACTGGATCATAAATGTATGGTTCCACTTTAAATTAAAGTTCTGTGAAAGAAACTTATTCGTCACTTTCTTGAATCAGGTCGTTTGTGGAATCATACTTTAAATAGGTATCGAAGCGAGCAACTTCATACTGAGCGATCGGTTTGATTTTGATGGCGTCCAAATAATGCTTTGCAAATCACGCTTTTAATTGCCATAAGCTGCAGTACAGACAAACTTGCGAGGATAAATCGGATAAACCCCAACAAGGCGTAGTAAAAAGCTCTAATAGCAGACCCATATTTTTGCCAAATGGACTTTAGCCTTCTATTCTACCCTCTATCATTGTACGATATGCAAGGCCATTTGTAAAATTTTATTGTTTTCGGTAACCGCGACAGTTATTCGTGAAATAAAACTACGGAACGGGGGGATGTTATAAATATACGCGATATAATCCATTTCTATAGTTTTATTTTTGTAACGTTGCACAAAAATCGGTAAATTCCGCAATATTTACTTTTTCCCAATAGTGGGAACTTAATTCGGCCACACAAGTTGGTAGCTTAGATACTGAAGTTGATTATATGTGTACGAATAGTAATTGAATTTGCGCCCCAGATGTCCCAGTTTTTATTGCTATCGTGTGGCAAAAGATAATTAACAAATGAAGTTATTATCAAACTATTAATCCCGAAATCGTATGTGATTGACGTCATCAAATATCAGAGCGATCGTATTACCTAAATCTAGAGCACATATTTCTAAATTTTTAAGCTCCTTATCGTAACTTTTACGGTTTTTAACCAAGTTTTTAGGGGTATCTGCATTTATATGTATCACGATTTTCTGATTTATGTCTTTGTATGTGTTAATTACCATTTGCCGACATTCATTAACAATTTCAGAATAAATCAGAATAATTCGAAAATTTGTAAAAATATGTGAACGTTCAATTATGATCCATGTAGGTATGTCGTAGAACAGAAAATGGTGAGATCCGAGTTGTACACGCTTCGTAAATATAGATATATGTAAATAATTCAATCTTTCTAGGTTAATAGGACTGTAAAAAATTTGATCAGGGCGTCCGCTGGTACCGCTTTGCTGACAAGTCAAGTCAACGTATAATTCCTTTTATTTAGTTCCCTTTTCAATACTAATTACGTACCTAAATCGGGGCACCTTTCAACTAGCTGATTAGTGTCAAGAATGGTGTCAGATGTGTGTCTTCGTAAAGCTTAGATTTTCATTCATGTCCCGTATAAAAATTAAAAATAAATAACCGTGAGAAACCCTAAACCTAGTATATAGTAAAACTATATTACAATATTACCAGTAATTTTTAAGTTAATCGCGAACAAAAGCCACATGAAATGATTTGTAGTCGATTAATATAAAATACAGAGATTTTGCACAAAGCGGGCGCCCTGCTAATCTACCTCAAAGCAAACTTATTATTACGTATAGTTTTAAATTGAATACGTTAGGTTAGTGAGAGTTAGGTTTTCTATTTCTGAAGCGACCATACATGGTTACAGGTAAAGTAATCTTCGCTATAATTGTAATGTAAGTGTGTGCTGCAATGTCAGAAATCTTTATTGATATATCCTTTAATATGTATGATTATATAATTCGCTTTATCGTTATCGTTAGTTTGGAATTTTTACCGTTGAAATGACCTATTTTTACTTCAACTCGTTTTATGTTATAAATTCGCAAGCGCGAAACAACGATTGCATAGATATTTTCATTATCTACTTATATATATATAATAACAGAATATCGCACAGATATACACAATAACAGAATATCATTACGAATCGGGTAAAAGTTCTTTAGAAATTAGTATTTTTTATAATTTCTCGAGAAGATACATTTCCAGAAGAACTCCAGCATTTCAATGGTCGAAATTCCACTATTTCAAATAATCACTATTTTCGGCATCAAAAAGTCCAGATTTTAATCACCCTCGTTAAAGTATCACGGACTAAAAACACAAAAATATATATAATAAAATAAGTTAGGCCCTAAAATTACGCATTTCGTTACATTTTGGAAATAAAAAATGTCTCATACATACGTCCCTCAATAAAGATATCAGAAAAGATTTCCCGCAAAATGTTCTACGAGTACAATGTTGCATAATATTATTGTTAGAGAATATGTCGCATTGTATTTGATTAGCTGAATGTCTATCGAACGAATCGGGATAGCCTGTATAGGGTCGGCAACAAGACATCAGACTACTATAGTTGCAGATTTCTAAGAATACTAGATACTAATACAACTTGCTGGACTAGTAAGTCCTGCAAGTTTACCTTACCAAATTGTAATGATTCTCAGCCGACATCTTTCCAATCTCGTATTGACGTAAGCTTTCGGTCGGCGAGTAGTACCGGTCAAACAGTTCAGTTCCGTTCGATGTATATCCGGCTTTAGAGATGTTTTGATAATTCCTGCGAGGTTAGGCCACGCACACACTATTATATTACCCTATGTGTTCACGTGTGAGTGGCCTGCCTATGCCCTAGTCATGTCCAATAGCAGCACATAATTATTCTCAAATAGGCAGTTACACCAAGTGATATTTACCAATCTACAAGATGTTTTCAAAATGGACTGTTTTTTCTTTCGATTTGCAGTTAACTTGAAGCCTATCACAATCCAGTACATAAAAGTAAATCATGGTTTGCATAATATATTTTGAGGGTTTAGAAAAGAAATGTATCGTTGTTCAGAAATTAACCACTTTTAGGCAAAGTTAGGTACCCAAAATAATGTATTGAAGTAGATGGGCATCTTATATCCATATCTTTGGAAACCATTTGTTTTTGGCTGCTGGTTTTTGTGACAGCACTGTCAATTATTGCACATGAAATATTATACACCTGATGAACATGTCCAGTTTGAAAACATCGTATATATATGTTGGACCGTGTGTAGTTTATTATGATCAATAAAAGGTGCAAGCCAGAGTACAAATGTAACAAATAGCATATAACTCGCATATTAATAATAGTTTATGTTTTCCTTGTATTTTATTAGTATTGATACAGAAATATACAACGATATATGCAATATATTTTTGTAATGTTTTAGATATAATATATACAATAATCGTTAACATATCAAAGATACAACTTTAACAGTTTGTTACGTTTAGCGTCTTGAATGTTTGATATTGACATTTGAGTTGTATTTATTTATTGACAGTTGACAGCCGAGCGGGACACAAAGTGTCCGTTCCCTTTTTATTGGTGTATTTTGTTTGTATGCATAATTATTGTTAACTTTTGTTTCCCAGTTTATATTAGTTTTTATTGTCTCGCGACGAGTGTGACTCGTTGCATTTATATTTTTGTAATTACAAAAGTTGTGTAATACCAAATAATTATACATTTACTACGTTTACATTTTGAGAAGTTCGAATATTGGTAACTTATACTTTGTATGTAGGTTGGTAACTGCAACGAAATCATATACCTTCTTGTGGTATAACGTAGGGGCCTTCAAAAGTTATTTTGAATCAAATTACAAAGAGAAAAAATATTTTTAGAAGTCTATAATATTTTACTAGAAGGAATCTATTTTTGTTACGCTTTTACGAGTAATTATGGCATTTTATATCGAATTAAAGATCAAAATATGGAAGATAATAACATGTTACACGTTGGAAATTGATTTGTATAGTGTGACCTTAATACAATTAATATAAATTCAATGTAATTCTTAAATTTAATCGATCAAACTCGATCCTTTCCTACCTAACGTGATTACTAGCCTTAAAAACGGTACCGTAAGACTATTTGAGACCCAAGGGGCTATTTGGCAACATGGAAATTAAAGGTGTTAGACTCAAATAAATGTTCCTATTGCAAAATTTGGAATAAAAATCTTATACATGGAACCGCGTATTTTCGTAATAATCTATAGCTAAAAAGAAATCGGGCTTAAACGCTGTTTTGTCGTTAGTACCAAATAGCCCCATCTTAGGTTATATACTTTTCTGTTTGCGCCACATTTTTCGGTCTGTTTTTTTTGTAAGTATTATGTTTTACGGTTTCCCTGTAATAATCAGTTTCCAACAATCAGTACGTTGTAGAAGTGTGGGTAGTTGTACTAACACGAACTCAAGGTGCCCGGCGAACAATAATAATTATAAACGTTGTACCTGGTTT
This sequence comes from Thaumatotibia leucotreta, assembly GCA_025490895.1. Classification (NCBI taxonomy): domain Eukaryota; kingdom Metazoa; phylum Arthropoda; class Insecta; order Lepidoptera; family Tortricidae; genus Thaumatotibia; species Thaumatotibia leucotreta. The sequence goes on along the minus strand of JALPQI010005736.1, from coordinate 4,776 downwards.
ATAATAACATGTAATATGGTCTTGTAATAAATATTTTGGACATCATTTGTTTGTTTTCATTTGCTATCGTTTTCAGCTGAGAGGGATCTCTCGTGAACCAGCAGTGGAACAAAGAGGGCAAAGTTGAAAATTGTTGGCTAATTATTGAGCGTCGCCTAATTTGAAAGAACTGCCGTATAGAAACATTTTAAAAATTTCAAGTGAAACAAAACATTTTCTTTTTTTACCTAATTGGAAAACAATCTGAACAAGCCCTTATCGTCGCTAGCTGCGACCATATATAACATGGACGTCTAACGCCAGCTCAAAAATGCCCCCAAAACCAATTGTTCAATTGTGCCATCATGGGCAGGACATATCGCTTTTCGTGACACCGCGCATATTTCTGCGCAACATCTTTGACAAATGTTTATTGAATATCGCCAGTCAAAACTTTGATGAACCAATAGGTTGACATTCAAATTCTTTGGCGTGATGCATTGAACAGGGGGTGACACTTGTCAACTAAAATTAAGGACCGTTTTTGAAAGGCAATTTAGTACTTGGCGTGCGGCTTCCATGTTTTATTTGTTCGTAGGTCGCTAAGTACCCACATCGCAAGTCTTAATCGAGCTTACAATGGGACTAAGTCGATTTGTGTAAGATGTCCCAAGATTATTTATTTACTTCGATGACTTGGCTTTGTAGCGGCAGTTCTTGTATACGACATGTCGTCCAAAGGTTTGCGTAGCTACCGACACATATAGACGTCATTGATGTGCAAAGGGTCAAACCTGAAGGATACAATGAAACTATCCAGTACAGCCAATAAATTTTGTAATATATTTTATTGCTGATCAATTTGTTAACAAATAACACATAGACTTAGAACCAGAAACAACAAAATAAATACCTAATCCATGGTAAAACAGAAAGAAATGCAGTCAGTAATTTTAATTTTACTATGAACATGAATATTTTATACAGGGTAACATTGTACAGATATACAGGTGTAAATATACAGTATTTCATTCAAGTACCTACATTCGCTAGGAGTTTAAACTAAATTAAAAATTGTACTAAAATACTACCACCCCATGGTGCTTAGAGGCCAGTCGCCGCCGCTCGCGCGATCCATCTTGTTATGTGTTGGTTAAAGTTAGTAAAATACTCGACATTCAAATGTGTGAATGAACTTTTTGACCGCCTCTGTCTGCTAATATACGTGTAATGGATGCCTAAGTCTACAGCTGACAGCTTCGCCGATATAATTATAGTTGGAAATTTCTAAGAATTAACTTTTGACAATTATAGATTAAACCTTATTAATATGAGGGTAAGGCTAACCGTTTTTCCGATAGTCTTAACGTCATATATATATAAGGCTCATTTCTAAAGTGTCAAAAGATAATTCTTAGAAATTTCCAACTATAGTACTTACGAGGATATATAGTTACATTTTGCTTAACCTTTTGACCGCCAGACGGCGTTGGAATATGCCGAGCTCCAGACGTCACGCGTTCATGATTATTTATTAATTGAACTATACGAAGTACCGCGTAAGTCGCTATTGTTCCGGCGACGTCACAATTTTCCGTTGTCGGCTATGGTCGACTGTGGCGGTCAAAGGGTTAAATTTTGCTTAGTTGCGATCACGTGGAGTGATTTGTTCAAGGTGTCACGACAAACGTTCACAATGTTGAAGTGCAATTTTGACATTACATTGGTTCTCATATTGCCTATAGTTTGCTTTAATGAAGGTTCATCGTAACAGGTGGGTAGTAAGTTCTATCTCCTGTATAAATTTACAGTTGGCTCTAATATTACAACTACGATTCCGTCATGAAATATCTACAAGATAAATCATGCATGGATTACGAACAGTGAATGTATAATTTTCGATTCATGCTACAAGATGGAAGAAAATTCGGAAGGAAGCGTGAAACTTAGAGGGCAGCAGTTGCTCACATTTTATTGATATGAAGTGAGAGTTTCCGATTTGGTCTACTAGATAGAAGATAAAGCTTTAATTATTTTTGACTTTTTTTGCGTATTCTCACAGTCGATAATGTTTATTAAAATCACATTTATCCTCGTAAGGCCCACTATACTATTATCTTTAAATCTCATTTCGAACATTGCTATGTAAGGAAGTGATTGGTAAGAATTTCGTTGATTTGTAAAATCAGTCAAACAAAGGAAATGCGACTTTATTAAGTTCATGAGAGGTTTAAATTTGATTGTAGTGGATTGTAATGTATATTGGGTCTTACGAGGTTAAACTCAAGAGCAATAAGCATGATATTCGCGTGTCAGAATATGACGACATTTATGTGATTTTGGTATCCATAATTTCAATAGAAATTATTTGTTTTGTCAACAACTCATGTTGAGGAAATGGAGAATATAGTATATAGTTTATGCTAACAAAAGTAACAGATGATGTTCAAATCGGAACTCGACATGACAAACGTAAAAATATCTGTTTGGAACGGAAGTATTTGTGATTACGATGAATACAGGGTGTAATATAAAAAGTACGACAGAGAAGAGAAGAGTTTTAGACATGATTCGTTTTGGATAGTACATATATATTTTGAAAATAATCATTAAATTAAATTATATAAAGAATAATTTACAAATTAATTTACAGTAAATTAAAGAGATGAAATAAATTATCAATAAATAGGTACCACAACGTTTTTTTAAGTATACATGAAATTACCAGGGTAATCAGCGTTAAGTGATTCAATCTGGAATTTCTCAATATAAATTACAAAATATATACTCAGTACGTTTTGCCACAGTTGCACATTTTTTTCTTTCGACAAAGAAATAAAAAGTTCACGAATTGATCAAAATTCAGATGTTTTGGCTTCCACAAGCGTACGCATACGTAACCCAAACCCTATTATACCTTTACATAATAACATTTCGTCACTGGCGTATTTTAAACGGTGCACTAATATAATTTTACCAACAATTTACGTACCTGGCTATGATTCTAATGAATTTATTACTTAAAATGTACATATCCAAATATTTCGCCCGATCTGTTCAGGAAATATTAAACGATATTTCGTGCACCGTTATAAATTCCACCCTGTACGCAAGACGGATCGCGCGTAGCGTGTTTTTAGAAAAATATATCACGAGACCAGAGTAACACCCAAGTATTTAAATGCACAGTTTTAACACCGGTCACCAGGAATGTTCAACGTTTCGTCTCATGTCAGTCAGTTCAAGTTAGCGCGCCGTCTCAGTCTATGTACGAACTGAAAAGCGAGAAAGAATCATTTCACTGTCCTCTTTCTCATTCTTCTCACTTTCCTGTTTTTCGAGGGTTTGCTTTTCAGAGATATACTATCCAGGTTCGGTAGTTCGACCTCCGTAGATTTCTCGAAGTAAACAGGGTTGTCGTTAGCGTCGTGATCGGAGCTATCGACGCCATTTTCTAGTTTGACTGAAAAGTTTTCTTCCATGTCCTCATCTGAATCGGGATAGTTTCCATTGGTTTCGAATCGTTTATAACGCACGTCTTCGTCGGAATCGATCCGGGGCGTTTTGGTGTTTCTTAAATTTTGTAGGGATTGGTTTTTCTGTAGTTCGCCATGTACGGTGTCTCTGATGTTTGTTTCTGAGGTGGATTTGGCGCAGTAGTCTTCTTTGTCGGACTCTGAGTAGTTGCGGCTGGCGCGTCGCTGGGGCGCGTGAACCTGGGGCACATGGTTCTGCAGGGGATCTGGGGGAGGGGTCCGGAGGGGGACCTCGGGGCCGCCCCCGTAGATGTCGGTAAAGAACCGCCACAACTCTTCGCTGAGTTGGGCGTGGTCGGACCCGTGCTTTAGCACGTGGGTTGTGACGCCGTCGATTTCCTGAAAGACAAGTCATAGTTTTGAGTTATAGTGAAATCATGGTTTAGGTAAGTGGAGTTTTATATACCGACGTACCGAACGTCTTCTTCTAATGAGGGACTAAATATCACTGCGACCATTCTTATTGTGATCACCACCTACCCCGCTTTTGGTCTATACTTATAAATTCCAACATCTGCAATATGTTTTTGATCTCGAGAGATCAACCAAAAAAAGTTCGGTCTTACGGGTATGGAACATTTTGATATATTGATACAATTATGTTATGTGGGTCGCCGCTGATTGAAGCAATATGCGTTTATGTTGCGATAAACTTATACAAAATAATATTAAGAAATAAAGAGAGTAATAATAATTTAAATTGCTACAAATTTGCCAATTATAACTCTTTTCATTTCTCATGCTCAAAAAGTGCACCTTTATGTCGTGCGTAGACGACATAAAATCGCATTTTATGGTCTAGAGCATAAAAGTATTTTTTTTTCTAAGGCTAAAGTAATCGGTCCCAACAGCCAAACAGTTAAAACAATACATAATTTTATTTTATACATTCTACTATTAATCTAGCCTTAAACTGGGAGGACCTTTCGATAACAAAAGGGGCAAAGTAATCAGTGCCTTTATCGCGACCTAGTACGTCCTGTTTAAGCGCTAGCGACTGTACAGCAGGAGTATAACACTAAGTATAGGGTTTAACCCTCCGCATACGAGGTGAAAAGGTCTATATGACGTTTCCATACATTAGACCCTAAGTTGACCCTCTTGGACCCTAAGTTGGCACTCCTGGACCCTAAGTTGGCCCTCTCGGGCTCTAAGTAGGTTAGGACCTACTACACACAGGTAGGCCTGTGTGGTGACGATGCCGGTGTTGTCGACGGGCGGCGGCGGCTGCTGCGAGCGCGTGCGCACGAAGGCCTGCCAC